>JAPYYS010001203.1:0-111220 GCA_030522525.1 Campopleginae sp. 14b
CTCAGAACTCAGCATCGTTAATTAACACGTTATTGATTTTGTCATCTTTGAAAAAAAAAAAACAAAACTCGTTCCGGGAGAGAAAAACGAAATTTGACGCCCGCGGTTTGTTATAGGACCCGGCCCGGTGTCTTTACCGCCACGCACCCCTCAACTTCCTTTTTTCTCTCCCGGAACAATTTTTTTTTTTTTTTTTTCAAAGATGACAAAATCAATAACGTGTTAATTAACGATGCTGAGTTCTGAGTCATTGAAAGGCAACGAAATTTCCTCGTTTTTTAATGAAGTGTAGAATTTATCGTGAAAAAATTCATCACGATCAAAAGTTATTTTCTGTTTCATTTCAATAACACAAATTTCGATACCATATGCACACATGGAAAAAAAGAAAAAATAGCGAAAATTGTTGGCAAAATTGGTTGTCGGTTCGCGATAAGCAAGGTTTTCGTATGATTCCATTTTTTCAATTTATCGCCCGTGTAAACGTTTGGAATTTTATAACACTTTGACCTTCCTTCGGAATAAATATTCCAATTGCACTTGCAATATGTATTCCGCGTGCCAATGTGACGAAACTCCATTTTTTCTTTCTATTGTGTTGTACCGCATGTACGTGCTACCAACATAGTGTCGACTAGTAATACATCTACCCTCGTTCGACAACGAGATTTACGTGTACGTGTATTTTACATCGCCCTTGTACGTATGGTTTTCGATAACAAAGCTAATGCACAGTCGACCCAGCTCCAGTTATTGCCGCAGGACAAATTCACGCGTCGCATATAAGTGCATCCGTTTAAGTGCATTATGTTGTGCGTAAATGTGAAAACAAAAGTGAACAGCATTGAATTTTTCAAATTTTGTGGTCTTTTGTAAAATGAATTCTATTGCTCGTAAACCAAAATGTTTTAAATCATTTCAATTACTTTTTAATCCATTTTTCCAGCAATTTTGGTTCGATAAAAAAATGTTGAGAAAAAGGAGATGAAATAAAGTTGTCGCAAGGTCTGCGTGAGACATTGACGTTTCGATTAAAATTTAAACAGCTCCCTCGATTCTAGAGTTACGATCAAATTGTTGAATTTACGAAATTTGCTACGGATTGAATTTAATTTTTTGTAATAAAAATTATTTTCATTGATTGAATAATTTTTTTATCGATTTTTCAGTAATTTTTGTTCGATCAAAAAATGGAGACGAAATAAAATTGGTGCAAAGTCTACGTGAGACATTCACGTCTCGATTGCAATTTGAACAGCTCCGTTGATTCTAGAGTTTCAATAAAATTGTTTAGTTTACGAAATTTGCCGTGGATTGGATTTTATTTTTCGTCAAATAAATGTTTGTAATTAATTGAATTATATTTTTATCGATTTTTCAGCAATTTTCGTTGGATAAAAAAATGGTGAAAAAAAGGAGACAAAATAAAATTGGCGCAAAGTCAATTCTGCTTGGTAGCATTGCACATGTGATGGAGCTTTTAATATAGTTATCTATATTATTTCACGTTCTACGCAACTCTCTCTAGTCCATTTACCGAAAAGGTTTTCTGTATGCATTTTTATGCCATGTCCATAACTTCGTTTTTATGCTACGCTTTTATAATCTTGACGATACGAAATGAAACTTTGAACGGCGAGCAAAAATCGTTGGATTTAACGTGTGATAGATCGTTCGAAAGCATGTCAAATGTACGCTTTTTAAAATGCGATAAAGCCATTTTTTCCTACTGCTTTGGTCGACCCCGTAACAGGATATCGTTACATATTCCGTTCCGATGGGTGCGATGATTTTCCGTGGCTAATGATTCAACTTGTGCCTTCTCACCATGAAAATTTCATCGAAAACCGCTGAAGCGTTTTTTTTTTTCGAATCATAAACACATTCGACCGATCATCGTGAAAAAACAGACAAGAAAAAATGGTTTCTCGACGTTTTACACACTTAGTGAACACCTCGTCTACGTTCAACTAAAAAAATAGACAATCACGAGAAAAAAAAATGACTACGAGCTGAGCTCCGACGTAGGCAAACTGTACAAAATCCTGAAAATTCACACGACACATTCCTAGACGTCGAGACAAAAAATAAATAACAAAGTAAAATAAGTGCTGGATATAATGAAAAAAAAAAAAAATGTGTTTTTTATAAAACATCAAAAGTGTCTACGAGGCTACGTACTACCTAATAATGCATCAATCTTTTAAGATGTAATTAATCGACTTACTGGAACCTCCATTAGTTGATTCCGCTATGGGAAAATATGGTTGAATTATTATCGGTTTTTCAATGAAAATTTTCTGCTTAAAATCCATATACACGTAATCTACTGGTGAACAAAAAAAAGTGCTCTTTTTTTCATGGACTCGTATTTCGTATATTTATATATAATATATTGGAAAATATATCAAAATATATAAAATATATCGGATGATATATATTTCGAATATATTAATCACATAAATATCAATATGAATGTGTTTCGATAGATGTCAGTGAATATGTGTTTCGTGTGTGCGGCTGCAATTGAAGGAAAAAAGGTGCGATCGGTGATACAATACGAAATCGCGATATGCTCCAGTGCTCCTGTACGAGAGATACATACACGTACGTCAACATTTATGTATGCATACATTTTAGAGAGGGGACTAAAAAATCTATGCGAAAAATCGTAGCGAGTCATAGGGGACAAAAAAAAAACAATAGTCATCGAGTGCAACACACGGGGAACGGAAGTGGGACGTATGAATGAAAGAAATGACAATAAGAAAAAATAAATCGAGAGAATTGACGAGTCATGACATTATTTTGAATAAGAAAAATTGGAGAAAAAGTTTATCGTTTACTTGGCAATCAAATTCCTTGAGGATTTCAATTTAATTGTTTCCGGCTTATTATTTTATTGACGAAGAAAATCAAAATGATAATTGGAAGAAGAATTAATTTTTTTTCAGCTCCTCGTCATTTTTTTTTGATATCATAGAGAATTGAAGAAAATGATGGATTGGAGGAAGAGAAGAGTGGAGCGAGGGGAGACGACATAGTCTGTGTAAAAATATGGTTTCCCATGTTGATTTTTTTGTTATCTTTTTCCACTTACATGTGACAAACGTGTCCAAGACGGACAGCATGAAAAAAAAACAAGTAGAAAATTTTCCTCAAAAAACGTGGCGAAAAAATGAGACCCCATTTTCAGGGGCGTCAAAAATCTACGTTGCGGACAAAAAATCTTTGCAGCTTGTCTTTCCGAACGCGTATTTCGGTCGAACGATCGTTAGTGATCGAAGATTATCGCGCTTGGACGCAGCACGGCGTTATGCCGTGCATAAAGAATATATCGTACATAAAACTGTAATAAACCTTCTGGGTCGATCCATACGTCGATGAAACGATATGACGATGTCGATCAATTATTTATAGACAATAAAATAAATAACGACGAATATGGCGAAAAAAAACACAATGAACTATCAATGACGTTGTGTCGTATTTTTATCCCGGAATGGCGCGTTCAATTTTTCTATTCATTGTGTCAAAATCTATAAATTGTAAAAGAACGAGAAATATTGAAAAAAAAACATCGAACAAAGCTTTCAAGTCTTTTCATAGATTCTGTGGATTGACAGAAAAGTGACAGATTTAAATTCAGTAAATCTCCATGGAAGTTACTCGTTTGTGCCATTCCAGGATCGGTACGAAGTCGCAAGTGGAATTCCATTTCGTACCAGCGCGCGTATTTTGTCGTTCAGCTCGATTTGCATGATTTTGAAATTTGCATCACTGCAACGCAGCGAACTTGAGCAGCCGTTCAATTTTTCGACACTTACGCATATTTATTTAAAAAAAAAAAAAAAAAAACAAGCAACGACAATTTTCGATCATTGGCTGAATATTCATTTCATTTTTATTGAAAAAAAAGAAGCAGCCGGCGAAAAATTTGGTTGAAAAAATGAAATTGGACTTGAGCAATATTCCAGCGATGCAAATGTCAACGTCATTTGCTTATTAACGACGTCGTCGCGGCGCGCTCAGACCCAGTGAAAATCGTTTTCAATCAAACGTCAAACACCCACCGATTCTCACACTCTCGCTTCAGCCATTCGTTTATTCTTTTATTATTGATGTTTAATTAATCGAAATAATTGTAATACTGACTGGTTTCGCCGGTAGTGACGATCACTGGGAGACTCGGAGGGCCACGACCGATAACGTTCACCGCCGTCACGTACATCTCGTACTCCGTGTAAGGGCTCAGATTTCTGACGTAGTAAAACATGGTCGTTATTCCTGATATTTCAGTCAACGCCTGATTCGCTTGCTTTGGTTTGTGGTGGATCACGTAGTACTGAATCTCATCAGAGCCCTTGTAAGACCAATTGAGCTTTACCGTTTCTGCCGTTATTTCCAAAACCTCTATATTTTCGGGTGCCAGTGGGAGAGCTTGAAAAAAGAATAAGAACGTTCACTCCATGAGCTGGAAAGTGTCGGAAGACGTCGACCATTTTTTTGCGGTTTTCTATTTTTTGTTTTCTTCAAAAATCGAATATTTTGTTGGAGTAAAAATAATTCTTTGTATCGAATCTAATCGATGAGAATGCTGCAGGAAATTTCGACGTAATACGAATTTATAAAAAATTGAAATTGGCTTCGAAGGGCGTGACTCACATTGAACTTTGACCATTGAGACGGTCTCGATAACTCGGAGCTCACTGGCTGCGATGCACGTGTAATTCGCTGATTCTTGAATATCGGTGAGGGTGAGGATATTTTTGCCAACCGGTAGATTAACTTCGGGAGTCAAATCCGTGGCAGGATCCTTTCGCCATTTGACATAGGGCATCGGTGAACCCACAGCAACGCACGTGAGGTTCAATGAATCGCCAAGAGTCACTTGGCTCACTGCCGGCGGTAGAATCGAGAACGATGGCGGGACTCGTCGCACTGGAATATTTATGTATCAGAAACTCTTGAAAATTCAAACTTTTTCTATCCTCCTTTCATTGGCTGGCTCAAAAAAATCATGAAAATCGCGAAAAAACGTAGTAGAACCAAAATCAAACAAAAATGAATTTTGAATTCAACCCCTAACAAAAAAAATCGCCCCTCAAATAATAACATAAATATAATATAATATATTATAAATAATGAATAATATATTTCATATTATTACATTATTAAATAATAATATAATATATATAATAATATAAATCGGAATGTACAATTCCGTGCACTTTTGCTACAGATTCTTACCTCTGACGTAAAGTTGAGTCGATTTGGAGTATTCGGTGCCAACAGTGTTGTTTGCGACGCACTCGTACTGTCCTTGATCCTCGACGTCGGATGCTTCGATTTGTAGAGCTCCTTAATGTCCAAGAAGAAATAAAAATATTGACATTTTAGGATGCAAATAATTCGATGAAATGCGAATGGAAAAATTTGTTTTTTTTTTTTTCGATATAAAACGTAGACATCGATGTCAAGAATGTGAAGTGTCGTTGAAAATGATGAGATGAGTAAAAGATCGAATTTCTGTCGACACTTGGATCCTTCGAGATGGGGAGTACTGCATAACCCATTAATCAATAAATCTGTTGATATTAGGAGGCTATATGTGGGAAGATTCGGCAGCGTGCAATGGTCCACTGTTCGGTATAACCGGGTTCCCTCATACATAATATATTTCACGTTCGGATGAACTGCAACGATCGAGCGAATCCTCACCCCTACATCCCAATAATTTTCCAAAAAGAGGTCATACTATAGACACCTATCGCTATACACACATTGTCCCGCGCTTGTATAAGCAAACGGATTTGTGAAGATGCGTTTACAGGGTGAGCCGAAAGTCGCGATTCAACGAAACAGGACTATTTTATTTTAAGCATAAACAAAGGATCGAGAAAAACCTCTGGACCAAATTGAAGAGGTAAAAAAAGTTGGAAATTGAAGAAAAAAATCGTGGAAACTAGCGAAGGATCCGATGGATTTTTCTGTAAAATTCACGAAACTATGGAAATGTGTATTCGATCTGAGACGCAAAGAAAATCGAGGATAATGGGTTATTCTTTGTGGATCGAGGGTTTGGAATCCTTTGATATTCATGTCGAGTGCAAATGTCAAGTTTTGAGACAAATGGATTTATCATAAAAAAGAAGGGATGAGAGGAGCGAAGGCGGGGGTTTGTCAGCGCGGTAGCTATAAATTCCGATATGAGGGGATGTAATCATCCAAGCAGCGGAGAGGAAGATTGACAAACATGTTTCTCTTCTCTCCAGTGCCGATCTTCTCTCTGCCTCGCTTTCTCTCTCTCTCTCTCTCTCTCTCTCTCTCTCTCTCTCTCTCTCTCGCTCTCACTTATATTTATCTGCATATCCATATATCTATAGACACGCTCTCGAAATACTCAGTGTGCCAGCATGCCAAGACCCGTATCTCCGTATCTCTGGAGGATGACGCCCGAGTATAATGCAAAGATGTCTGTAACGGTGAGGAAGGGCGGAGGAGGCAGAGAGGAGAAGGGAAAGAGCACTCTCGCAAACACGAGATCTCAACCTTCTCTATCTACCTATACGTAATATGGCAAAGCGTATATATCTATATAGAGAGCACGGTATAAAGTTCGTACACGTATACGCATGTAGCTATATAAATACGCGGGTTAAGCAACGTCGCGAACCGATTCTATATTGAAATATATATGCCATCTCTCATATTTAATATCGCATCCAGAGCGCCATGGCTTGCATGCAAAACACTCGCGACAGAGGTCACTCTTTTTTTTTCCTCGTTCGTCTTTTTTCTTCTTTTTTTTTCTCGCTCTTGGCATTTTCGATCTTAGGCATTTCTCGGAGATATTCACTGAGACTTCGACTAATAATAAAAAATGCTTATTGGTTCGTCGAAGAATATATATCGAGCTTCCGTGAAGGACAACCGCGCGAAGACGAGAAGTCGAGAGTTTCGTCCCTTGCGGCGTCAACCATCGATACTATCCGCTTTTCTTTCCTATCTCGCCTCCTCGCCTATACATTCTTCATGGTTATCAACTCGTATACCGGATGTCCCTCGGGTGGAAAGTAAATAATGCCGACGGAAGTCCAGGCCTAAGTTGGCGTGGGGGAGATCTCGTGCTCTGTTTTTTTTTCGATCTAATCGACTTCCGATGAACCGCTCGGTATTTTAGTCGCACTCGTGCAGCTATTGCGAAAAATCGGGCCAACGGTTGGAGATAGGATAAACATGTATGGAAGCAATAATGTAGAGGAGAAAATTTTCTAAAAAAAAGTTGTCGTAAGTATTTTTGTATTTTCTGTAGCTTAGCCCTGAGCGTCCGTTGAAAAGAATCTCGAAAATCCACGTGAGCAGCGGCGCTCGAAAAGAAGGTCGTTTTCAAGCCGCTCTCGGAAGTAAATAACTAGAGATAGAGAAATACTGCCAGGGACTTTGTTGTAGGAAATTTCATGCTATTTAATATAGTTGTTATGTTTATTCCCCCTATCTCTAACCGTTTCGGAGATATGCTCGGTAGAGTGCAAGGATTCGTCAAACTTCGACAATTAATAACTCGTGCGAAGAAGGCCGCGGATATAGAAACAGGCGGAGACTTTTCGACTTGGAATTCGTAGCGGAATTCAAGTTTCTCTTAATGAGCATCATGCCTGGGACATCCTGTATATATGCACGAATATCTGCTTCAAATGGCTTGGATGTAGAGAGCTCGTGAGGGTGTGGTTGCACGGATGCTCTCGCGCAAGCTCGTCGCATGGGCAACGAGGATGATGCGCGGTAAGAGGCAAAGGGGCGCGTTTTCGCTCTCGCGGAGCGAGAGGACTTTCGTACAAATAGAATACAAATAGAAAATATGTTTACCCAACCCGGTCCATTTCCCTCTGGCCTCGATGACAACATCGGTCACCGAAACAGAATCGAAAAAATAATGCAATTTTTGTTGCTTGTTTGTACTTTGTCCGTTTCTCTCGACTGCAGCGCAAGATTCGCCTTCGTTCCCGATCCAAATATGTAAATACAACAGGACAAATATCCGCATATCGTATATCGTCTGAATAAACTGTAATACACTTTTCGGCTGCGGGTACTTGTCGTCGCATACGCGACATATATCGAAGCAAAAAAGCAGAATCGTTGGGTATCTTTTTCGTAATCGTGAGAAAAATCGTTCGACTCGGTATTTCCGGATTTGAAAATCTATTATTTCGGCAAACGGTCGTGCAAGTGTTCTCGACGTTCCGATCGACATTTCCATCGCAACGCGGTGTCCCAGTGACGAATAGATCGATCGAATGAAAAATAAATCTTCATCGTGTCGAAATTTGACCTCAAAGTGTAAAAATCCTGTACAAAGTCGCCAGCTCAATAGCTCTCATTGGCCGTTAGTTTCAAACTGAGGAATTGCATCTTTGTTCGATAATCGGTGAGAAGCGCTTGTGAAAAGAAGGGGAGGAAGAAAAAATGTATAGACATGAAAAAAACGAAGCGAGATTATTTATCTCGTATCGAGGGAGGCACTGGAAAACGATGATAAATTGCGATACGACGCGTACACGGTACAGCGGGGCATAGAGGAGGGTGAGACGAAAAGGATGAATGGGGGAAGGGGGAGGGTGAATATACATGGGTATACCATCGGTAAACATGCACACTTGTACACGTATATAAATATGCGGAATGTTGACCTCACGCGGTTGTGTAGGATCAGCAGAAGGATGACTAGATGGGAGGAGCTGGAAAGTCGAGGAGAGAACTTGAGAAGGAGTGGAGGCTTGAAAAATCTATCCGAGCTTTGTAGCATGGCAATATAGTGGGGATCTATGTATATGGTTGGTGCGGACGAGGAGAGACAGCGTTTAAGATAAGAAAGCTTTCGGGAAGGTGGTGCGCGCAGCGGTCTCACCGAAGTAGAGACTAAACGAGAAGGGCGGAGGTTGGATCGGAGCTTTGACGCGATGTCTTCTTGTATATATATATATATATATATATATATATATGTATATGGATATAGGAGCCTCGCGATTCTACTATATATCGGATAACCGGCTCAAGAGCACCGAGAGACCTAGGAAAGATGGAGGAAAAAGGAGAAGGAGCACACGGGGTCGTTAGAAAGAGATGGACCGATGAGAAAGTGAGAAAGAACGAGTGTAACGGAGCAGTATGAGTCAAAGAAGGCAAAAGAAGGTCCTCGCCTTCAGCCCCGTAAAGTAACTCACTCAGACTCTCCCTTCGTACACCGAGACGGAGAAAGAGAGCGAAAGAGAGAGAGAGAGAGAGAGAGAGAGGGAGGGAGGACCATGAGTCAACGTAGCGTACATCCCGGGAGAGAATGGTCTAATGGTCCTTGAGAGCTGGCTCGGAAAACCGAGAGGCGGTAGGTGAGCGGAACCCACCGTTGTATATGTTATAACACCAACACACTTGCCTCCTCCGACGACCTACACATCCAGCGTCTATGCAACCGCACATACTCTTATATTTGTCTTTATATCGAAGATATGTGTGTAGGGCACAATCACACGGGCCGGAAACCTGATAGAGCCGACGAGAAGCAACGCAGAGAATTTGAGCCCTCACCGATACCTCTACGAGTCCCCAGGTGTCGGGCTCCGGCTGCCCCTCTTCCGGATCGCCTTTACCCTCGTTCAAACTTTCACCAAAAGCTTAATGGACGAAATTTTACGGCTACCACCAAAAGGATATCCTCCGTAGTGTCTTTTTCATCATTCATGCTACTGCCTCAATAATATCGACGTTTATTTATGCGCCCGATGCATTCTCAAGACTCGTCGTTCTTTTCGCTCGGATATTGTCCTGGCAAACCTCCGATGAAAATTCGTTTTGTTCCGCCAGGTCATTCCATTCCTCGATTCTTTCAATTGCCTCGAAATTTATGCTCCAAATCTTCCGGTTATTTAAACGCCAGTGACTCGAAGTCAAAATAATGAAAAAAAAATAAAAAATAAAAAAATTGATGGGTTTATCGGAAAACATTTATGCGAATGACGTTTATGTGTTTATACGAATCACGGTCAGCGATTTATGTCCCGGCAAGTGTGGAACATGAAAAGTTTCAGCTGATTAAATGAAAATGGAGATGTTTTTTCTTTCGCAGCATCCCGAGAGTCTACGAGTACGTGTCATTGCGATATATATGTGTAGTAGAAAAAAGTTGGATAAAGAGACATACATAAATATATAAATACATATAGAAAGATAAAATCTTGACGAGAGTAGCGAAAGTGGCCCCGCGCGAGAGATTATCCGAAAGAGTGGCGAATGAAGACAAGTGTAGCAGAGAAGCGGCGGTGGTGCGGATGAGGTCGTGTGCCTAGGACGCATACCTCTGGGGAGGGTAGCGGGAGGGCAGCCGGAGATTCCCTAGTCTTTTGAGAATTTTTTTGCAACTTCCGTTTCAGCGTGTCGTGCGTGTTCTCGGAACACGAAGGAGTTCCATATACAAGCTTCCCCCGCACACGAGAGCAAATTCGCTCGTTCACTATTTTTCTTATATTTCGTTGTAGTCTCTTGTCATTCTTTTCTTCTCTGTACTTTGTTGTAAGCACGCTTTGGTATTGTTCTCTCTGTTGGGTGGAAAGGCAGTTTATTCTTATTCTTGTCTCTGGCTTGTATAGGTAGCTTTAGCACACGCGGTGCGACAAGAAAAAGTCCAAGTTTTGGGGCGTTTTCAACACGTACTGTACGTTCTCGCTGGCTTCTCGCTCGTATCTACCAAAAAATTCGTTCTAATGTACTTTCTGTAATACATTACACGTTCTATACTTTATGGCACACGTCGGATGTGTGCCGCTGCGTATTAGACGTCGGCAATACTAAAGGAAGCGGATTTTCCTCTTTTTCTTTTTAACACCGACTCGACGGTTACCGTGACGTTTTTTCACATGTGCAAGGAGAAAAGTCTGCGAGGCAGAGACCGCGAGAGAGAGAGAGAGATGAAAGGAGAGAAAGTAACTGATAGCGAAGACAGAGAGAAAGGCTTTTGCGAGGAGGTTCTCGGTTCGCGGTACATCAGCGAGCGAGACGAGCGAATAAAGTTAAGAAGAGTACACGAGTGTCTCTCCACAGGGTGACACACAGGAAGAATGACTGAGTGAGTACGTCGTGCAGAACCAGAGGTCCTGGTAGTCGGTGGAAAGAGTATGTTCCTAGGGAAGAAAGAAAAAGCGAGGAGGGCAGCAAGAGAGAGGGAGGGAGGCAAGTGTACAACGAAGAAAAAAGAAGAAGACGATTCTGCCTCGTCCCGCTAGCTGCGTGAGTTGCTTGTCGAATTTTTCTCAACTTTCTTCCTCTTACTTCGTTTCCTTGGGCCCCTTGCACTTTTTCTTTTCTCAAATCTCCCGCTCTTCATATTCGGCACGTGAATAATACATAAATAGATGGGACCTCGTGAATAGTTCAACAGTCTAGTGCACTCGGGGCGCAAGCGTTGCGAGGAGAGCTGCCTGCAGTTCGTGCCTTTTGCCATGCTCCGTCCTCGAGCTCACGTGTCGACTCTCTTATACTCTGATGAATCTCCGCATCATCGTTACATACTTGTAACACGACGATGAATGCTGCATGTTGAGAGCAGAAGAAGGAACAATAAAAAACCGAAATAAATGTGTGCAGCGAGCGAGCGGCGATGGAAGGGAACGAAACTGTCGTCGATGCGTCATGTTAATCACGATGAGGCGTGAACCATAGACGCACGCGTTGCAACTGCATGTGGGAACAAGCAACGAATAGCCGAACCCGGGTGTGCGATAACGTTAGAAATGATACACAACGTTTGCCCAGCAAGCTTCGGGACGAAGCGAAGGGGAGAATTCACGTAATTTCTATCCTCGTGCTGCATTCCAACATTGCGATTGTTAAAACAGAACGAGTTGCTCGTGCATCCACATATAGACTAGAATAATAAAAGCAAAAGCCTATCTTCCACCCGCACGCAATTCTATTTCGTTATACACGCCTATAGCCAATTATTACTCGCGGATAACCGACAAAACATCGACGTTATGATCAGAATGCGTTTCAAGATCGTAAATAAATACAGAGCAGTAATAGTCCCGATGAATATTTATGCTCACGAATTCTGGATATATACACGACGAGAAAGAGCCGTGGGAAACCTCATGTATCCTCATATTTTGTTACGCTTATCATACTGTATTATTAATTGTCAAATTTCATTATGTTCATAAGTGCCATTACGAGTTTAAATCCACGATTTCGGCCGATCCATTAATTAAACATCTTTACGTCCACTATAATCTCACTAATTACCAATTCACCCAAATGTTAAGTGCATCCCGTTAAATAAACGTTGCAAAAATAACATTTTAGAGGAAACAGCAAAAAGTGTTAAAAATAATGAATTAAATTTAATTTCGCGTCATAAAAACGTTCGCGTACCGAAACCCGGTGGAGGCAATTGAAATATTCAAGACGAAGAATGTCGCAAAAGCGGTCAAAGTATCGGGATAAGAGCTCGAGGTAATTTATTACGGTCAGTGAGAATAGACACTTGGGAATAATTCAGCATTGAGCGGCGGATCCATTATAAATCAGTAGGCGAGCAAGAGTCATTGGGCAATTGTCCGATCAGGCGATGCTCGTTCGCTCGGCATGTGCGACACGCAATGACGAACGCGAAGAGTTGACTCTGAATGATGCAGCAGCCGAGGGATCGAACACCCCGGCGACAAGAGAGGGAGGCGAACGAGAGATGACGAGGGAGAACGTGAATATAAGCGCGAGATAGATATGGAGAACGTTGCCATATCGCGTGACCACTCGATCAACGCTTGCCGCGGCTGACAGTGACTTACGCACGTCCCGCCATCCTGGTACTCGTAGAGATATTACGCGCACCTGCTGGCTCGTTGCCTAACTCATTCCCCTCTCGATTCCTCTCTCATAGCTGACTCCACGGCTCGAGCTGCTCGTCAACGAGCTGCACCCTCTTCACTATTACTAGAGAAAACTTCTATCCCCGATCCATCCTGCGCGAACCTCCTTCACATTCACACACACACATATATATATATATATATATATATTTCCTCCCCCCCCCCTCCTCCTCCTCCTTTTCCCGCGGCTGCTGCTGCTGTCCACGGAAGGACTCTTTTCATTTGCATCGAAAATATGACAACGAGAACGAGAAGAATACTCACCGGTGTCGAGAACCGTATATCGAGGATTCGAGGTATTGATGGGAATCATATCCCGGATCCAGGATATTATCGGCGGTGGTGAACCCACCGCTGTACACTGCAATAACGAATTGTGACCTTTCTCCACGACCTTCGTCGTCGGCGATTGAGTTATGACTGGGAAACCTGCTGGCAAATTTTCCTCTGCAACATAAATCAAATTACATGCTCATTAATTTAGAGCACACACATCTAGCAATCAGGAACAAGATTAGCATTAGCAACTCGGAGAGACCCAATGGAATCGTCTCATCGAAAGACACGCGTTGTGTGATTTGCGTATACTCGAGTTATTATGGCGAATAAAAATAAATCTCTGTCATTTTGCGTTTCCTCCACGAAATGCATCGGATGCAGCTTAACAAAGTCATATTCACCGAGTGACTTAACGCGATTACGATCCCGAAGTATTTCCCTCTGTGCCAGCCGAGAATGTGTGGAATCCATAAAATGAGTATCTCACGGAGCTTCGCGTTTGAGCGTCTATTGTTTTACGAATAATCTCATATGAATGGAGGAAATCAGTGAATCGCCATGTGTGATTGCACATTCCTGTGTGCGTGTGTTCTCGTCCAATATTGACGTAACTTTTTGTAACGTGTTACAAAATAACAAGAGCTTTTAATCAAACGAATCTTTGGCTTTATGAAATTCGTCAGATTCACGGAGTTGTTAAAAATTCTATGTGTAGAAATCTCGAGAGTTTTTATTTTTATTGGCACGTCCCGCGAGAAAAATACGATTTTCTGGGCCTCGACACGCGCAGTTTCGCACTTGCGGCCGCATTTTTCAATAACGAGGCCGAGGCTCCACACTCGTTATTTCCCAGGCCATTCTTCTCCTCTCCTCACTCTACGTTTACGATCTGATCCCCCGCAAGTCAACTCCCCCGGAAGGAGTCTCATGCTTCGGTCCAGTTGTTAAATTCAACGTTCGACAATAAGAATTACCCCCGACTCAGATTCCGCGCGCTCGAATAATAAAGAAAAGAAAAAAAATAAATATACGCGTACGGAGGAGAGGGTGCGAGAGAATTCAGAAGAGATGCGGCGACCAGCGTCGAAATGCCTCAGGGATTTCAGCAGTCTGTTCGAGAAAAACTTTGAACGTTCATTTTTCCATTAGTATTCGTGGAGGGTCGACTTTCCGAGTTTGCCTGGTCATGAAATATATGTGCTTCCTGAAATTACTAACCGTTCCCCATGGACGCATACTCCCCTTGTGTCTCTATCTATTTTCCCTGGATATTTTCTAGCCCCGGCTACGATCCTCCGTACCTTGAATGTTCGTATACGCGATGACCCACCTGTATATCCAGCTCGTCACACGGAAACGAAAATCTGGATAAACCGGTGCGAAGGTTATCCGTTTTTCTCTTGGTTCGCAACGGCGGCCATGCAGCGCCCCGTACCTCTGGCAATCTTTAATTTTCTCATCATAAGCATAACATTCGTGACAGCGAATCGATACTCGCTGAATCCGTGCACGTGATCTCTTCGGAATCCCAAAGTATATTTCAGATTTGCAAGGATTCCGAGTTTTTCAATGGAATTTCCTATAGGAGAACGTATTGCGGGGGGGGGGGGGGGGGGGGGGGAAAAAAAAAAAAAGAAGAAAAAAAAAAAAAAAAAAAAGTTGTTCCATTCAAGAGAATGAAAATGAAATAAAGTTCCGTCCATTACGGAGTTTTATTGAAAAGAAACGAGTGCGTTGTGAAGAAATGTCTGAAGGGCCGAGGAAAAAGGGACATAAAGTTGGAAGAGTGACGCGTAATTCCGTGACGAGGCCGAATACGTCGCGTATATTCTTTGATGCTCGTCTCCTGCTGCTCGCACACGTTTATCAAATTTCGTCCTGATTATTTTTTCGTATCAGTCTTGTTGGCTTATCTGAGACTCGGGACAACTCGGGAAAGCTCGGTCACTCGTGCTGGACCGTGGTGCAGAAAAATCGATATTCGAGGATGCAGAGCACCGGTTTGATGTGGTATACGAGCTCGATTCACCGTCCCGTGTGTAGGGAGCTAAAAAAACGCTCCGAGAGAGCGGCCAAATCCCAGACTCTCGTATTTTCCTATGCTAGCCTGCGGCTGTGGCTTCGTTCCTGGCTGGCTGACTGGCCCGTTGGCGTTGCTTCTACGGCGCGAATTGGGAGGGCCAACGGTTAGGGTATATGTAGAGAAATAGGAGGAACCCCTTGAAATATGGTCGGGTTACATATACCGAGGATATATAGATGGGAGAGTAGAGGAAGAGCTATGCTTTTTCCATGCATCCACCCTGTTTTCCCCCTGCTTGGTAAAGCCTTTTGCTCTCCTCGATAGCCAGCGAGAGCCAGAGAGAGGCTGAGAGAGAGGCTCTTAAAAGAAAGCAGCAGCAGGGAGCAGGTCGGTGTTGCTCGGGCCTTTCGGATCTGTCGGATTTTGACGTGATACGGAAATAATAACGACCTCACGAAGATTTTCTTTGGGTCGAATGAAAAAAACAAGGAAATCATAGCTTTCGCGTAGTATAAATCAGTTTTTATCAGACGAAACAAACAGATTGGTACGTGGGGGCGTATACGGAAAAACGCCTCTATCTCTAGTTATGTTCCTTGGGGTTGTTTATCCTGCGAGTCATGTTGTATGCCCCGAAGAAGATGAGGTGAAAGGGTGTTTTCCAGGAGGAACGGAGAGGGAGGCAGAAATAAGTTGTCGTTCACCGCGCGTCGAGCCAATCTCGACGAGTGTACCGCGGCTCTATCGCGTCTTTCGCACCAGAACCCGGATAAGCCAACAGCCACGGGTAAGGCTTCGAATACTTTCCACCAAATCGAATTCGGATTTGCGGAAAATGCTTAACCCTCAAAAAACAAACGTCAGATAGCTCGTCGTAGCTCGATGTATCTTTTCTAATGTGACTCGATGCCCGTCTATCCAACTGCCAAAAGTTAACCAGCCCCACGAACACAGTCATTATTGTCACGAGAGTATTTAACAAAGATTTGTACACGCACGAGAAATTTGTAATTTCCATCCTCATTTAGTTTTTCCTCGTTACGCTGACTTTACAAACGCGTGACGAATTCAATTGAATTTTCGTCAGTTTTCATAATATCAGAAATTTGAGCCCCGAGCCTGGTTAATTGTGCCTGTGAAATCAAATTACGAGGGCGAAAGCTTTCGGCGAGTGTGTGCATTGTTTTGGCTAAGTTCGAATTACAAACCCGTCAGGCTCGTTACAATTCTCCATTTATTCTCAATTAAACGGCAGTGGCATTGATAAATTAAAAAATGAAACCACACACACAGAGTCTCCGTTAGCGACGCGTAAAATGAGTGGAAATTCGTCATTTTCGAAAATTCTATTCCTCGAAATTTGCTGAATTTGCCGTGAACTGTATGTTCATCGGGTAATGGGTAGCCGGTGCGTTACGTCGGATAAAGTAGTGCAGCGGGTGATCGTTACTGTGGCTGCGATGTTACCACGGTTTTTGACTCCGGTTAGATGATACTTTAAAACTTGATGCGACTACCTGTAGGGTAGTTTTCATAGGGGAGAGCGAGGTAGCTAACTACTCTCGGAGCTGCGACCTTTTCCTGACCTTCGTCGACCTCGGAGCGAGTGCGAAGCCACGTGGGTGCGTTGTACCTCGTCGAAGTACATGTACAGAGAGACACATCTATGGAAGCTTGCTGGAAACTTTTCGGGGGATGAAGCAAAAGCGCGTCCATAGAGCAAGAGAGAAGGAGATGGACATGCGACGAGGAATTTCTTGTACGTACGAATACGTGTACACGAGAGACCGAAAGGGTTTTTTCTCCCTCTCCTTTTGCTCGCTCTTCCCCACTTTTCTCATTCGTCTATATAAACGCAGCTTTGCCGTCAGCTGTAACACCGCCGTCTATGTCTCTTTACCTCTTCAGCTATGAACTGGTACATACAACCTTCTTCGTACTACCACGTTTACTTCGCGTACGAGCTTTCTCGGCTACATCGACGACCAGCCATATTACCTTTACCCGGTAGCACGAGTTACCCTGTGCACTTTGCTCTTTCATCGTCACCCCGCACGGTCCAACTCCTTTATCAGCGTCAACTGTACGACCGGACTGAAGCACCACCAAGTAACCGAGAGTACCCACGGCAAAAATTCCCAATAATAATGCTCGCACGCGAGACACCAAACCCCATACATTGCCGCGTATATCGCAATTCTCTATACGCCTACAATTATTTAACAAACCAAAGGAAACACTTTAACTTTGACTTTTCCAAAAGTTTATAGATATGGCACATAATAGTAGAGCCAGAGACACAAAGACTCTTCTTTGTACAATGTTATCGGGCCCGGAACAACGCTCAACCGTTTCATTCATTTTCCACGCTACTTGTTCAATGTTTCTTCAACATTTTATGATAGATTTTCGGCCGATTGTCCCGTCAGAGTCGGGCAACATTTTTTATCTGGGAAAATGTGAGACTGACGAGTTCACGGAGGACTCAATACCAAAGTTCATTCGTGAATTTTGAGGGGAGGGGGGGGGGGGGGCGATATTTTATTCAAGAAAACGTTAAGTTCGATAGAGAAATAGTGAATCCGAAGCATTTTTATTTCACTGCCATTTCCACTCTCATATTCAGGCTCCATTTTCATAGAACATTTTTCTCGGCCTGGGCACAAAAAAGGAGTAAATAATAAATACGATAAAAGCTCAAAATGGATAGAATAAAGGAGACTGAGAATAAGGGACCTGGTTTTAAACACATCCAAGAATTCTGTCCCGTTCTCATTTCTCTCCTTCGTCCCTTGCTCTCGATTATCCCAGAAGTCTGGCATGCATACGGAGAAATAATATTGATTTTCCAAATGACGTCGAGAGAGAAAATAGAACGCGGGACGCGCGCGGGGCTTATTCCCGCTTAATCTCCATACACTCGCTCTCCGAAGCTCGGATCGTCATAATTCGCGCATGGTGAGCTAATACATAATAATGATGAGATGGTCGTGGCTTGATACGTGCAGAGGCGAGAGAATCCTAGCAGCAATTTACACATGAAGACTTGGTATATAATGTTGAGAGCTCCGGGGGTGTGAATCTCGAGACGCGATCTGTCGATATGAGCGACCGCGAGGCCGAGAGAGAGAGAGAGAGAGAGAGAGAGAGAGAGAGAGAGAGTAACTTGAAATTAACGCCGTAAGGGTACAAAACGAAGAAGGTCAGAGGAGAAGATTCTTGAAAAGGTACATGCTTTTCCACCGGAAGCTCATTATTAATAAAACAAAAATGTGGCTAGGGAGGGGCGCGAAAACTTTGGCATTTTATTCATGAAAAGCAAGCACGCGTTAATCCTTGAAAAGATGGAATGGTCTTGGACCCGCGGCTTGTTTATCCATTTTTTCTTGCCATTCTTCTATTCCCACTGCGCCCATGTCGTGAGCTTAGTTTCTATAGATTCGCGAATGTGATGCACTACGAAGATCCCAGTCGCGCCTTTCCGTGTGTGCGCCTTCATATAAAACTCGTATAAAAGACCACATTCAAGTTTCTCATCTTAATTACATAATTAGGTCTGGCGGCGGCTTTCAGGACGCTATAGCATCCACCAACTGGCGGCGAGCCCGTAATTTAATATACTCCTTCGTCCCAGAGTGCGTTCGTGCAACTATTTCCTCCTTTTTATTTTTTATTCGCTTTCCCTCGTGGTTGTCGTATCACGGGAGAGACGTATAATCACGAGTGACACGCTCGCCATCCCGAATTCCAGACACATTTTTTATTTAGGCTAAACTATGCTACGCTCATTCTTTATACAAGAAATGCATTCTTTGCGCTTGACGTCGTCGACTTTTCACGCTGGTGCCTCCTTCTGATGCATTGAAAAAATAATATTTCCAATAATTAAACTAGAAATCATCGTTTTCGAAACGAAACCCTTTTGCCTGCTCCGAATGATTATTAATTCGTGGAAATCATTAAATTTGGTAATTTTCGCTGATTTTGTTATTAATTTATAATTTTCGGTGTGGTTGAGGGTGGACAATTATACGGAGGTCAAGATTATCGACCAATGGCCAGCACAACATCCACTATTAATGACGTCACGCAAACATATCTGCTGATACGTGAAGAGCGAGTTATAGTGTGTTTCTGTCTGTCTCTCCATCTCTGTCTTTGGTTTTCGTTCGTCGACTTTTCCAGAGCTTTGGTCGTAGTGCAAAGTTTGTCCGAGGAAGCTCCGGCTGGTAAATGGATTCATGGTCAATGGATGGAAACTCAAGAGAGCCCCTTGGTTGCCCTCACATCGGAGAATCTCGAACCGATAATATCGTCAAAAGGAAACTTGGAACGGAGGCCCGATGGGGTATTTCGAGGCGCAGATACGTAACGTTTCATGCGATTGCTGCTTTTTACTCTGGAGCTTTTCCAGCAGCGGTGATCGATAAAAGGAAAAACCACGTGCAACTCGAAATGCCAGAAATTTTCAATCCCGATTGGAAATTAAACTGGGAGAATCTGGGAGAAATTTATCGTGATTATGGAAAACACTTTGCGCTTCCGGATTTTCGAGTGAATCGTGTCAAACGGTCATTGACATTTGTAGTGCTCACCTCGATCTATTGATTATCCTGAGCCCCCCCCCCCCGGGTTTTATCTCTATACCTAACTACTTTCGACGAATTAAACGAAGCATGGATTTTCACGTGTTCGCGATGGCACAAAATCGAGTGGATTACTTTTCAATAGTATTTACGAACCACGTTTTCATTATATAATGAAATTTCCTGTTGCAGATTCGCAGATTTCAATGTGCCCGACTATCCGCATATGGGGATTCCTTTTTAATTCCATAATTATTTAATTTCGATGTTATTCGTAATGCCGAATGCACACGAACCTCAAAACTGGGCTGGCCATTAAACGCTTTCCTCATTTTTATTTCCAGCTGACTTTTGAGCCTCAAAAACGTTTCCTTTTGGTTTGGCCTGATGGCAAAATTCATTCATAGCGTAGCCAAATATTGGGTCGCCAGAATGGCTTGGGTGTAACTCCTCGACCATAAATTCATTAGTCCATCAGTAAATTGATTGAAAATGTGTTGGAGCTGATACAATGCTAGAGGTGAGATGAGATGGAGAGAGAGTTTGCATGTTGGGTTTTGGTGGGAGAATGCATTAACAGTTGCCAGAGTCCGGAGGGTCAAGCAGGGAGAACTCACTTGCAGGATTCATCCTGCACATGGATACTCGGATGCACCAGCACATAGCTGCACTTTGTACAATGCCAGGCAAGCTTTTCACGAGGCTTACGAAAGCCTCGCTGGCTGTGTTCGCATTACGTTATGTGTTACGTATTAATGGACATCCGGCATTTTCGGCTATTTCCATGATAAATTACCCACGTATGAATTCTTGTATTTTTCATAGAGCTCGAGGTCTCATTCTCCCTCTTCTTCTCTCTGCCGTTAATCCATCAGCGTTTTGGCCAGCGAAAAGCTATATAAACTTTTCCTTGCTCTCGGGGAATATCACAGGAGACTAAACGCTCGGTGGATCAGGTTCGTCGGTGTTTACTCAAAATTTAGCAATCTTGTAGTAAAATAAAGAGGAACGTTTTGATGCATGAAAATAAATGCAAACTATCGGGCTTGTTGTTGTAACATACTTAATATAATTGAAGAGTGCAACGATCCGGTAATAGCTGATATTTAGCATCGCAATTTAACGAGGAAGAATAGACAGAATGAGTCTTTAGTGTTGTTTTGTCGGAAGTTGGGAAGCGGATAGGGCAGCAAAGTAAAAAGAAGAATAAGTCGAGCAGGCTCTGGTAGACTATTTAATGGGTGCTCGCGGAATTGCGGCTCAACGAGTTATGGACAACGATATCTCGGGCGGTGTAGGTGTTAATGAAATTTGCGGGTCGTAGCTTTTCCATGCTCTCTGGAGAACGGTCAATTGACTATGTCTATGTGTGAGGATGTGCGTGAGAGTGAGAATGTAACACGGCGAAACGGCGCCGTCGCCGTTGCCGCATGACTCTCTGGACCGGGCTCCGTTGATAACGGCGTCACTCGTTGAACCTCTCATACACTGGTCATTTATACAGTACCAGAGGCAAACTGGCCCGTTGCAAACTGGGCTTGCAAGCTCATCCTTCCAGTTTCTATCGAGCTGCCTGCCTGCCTGCCTGCCTGCCTGCCTGCCTGCCTGCCTGCCTGCCTGCCTGCCTGCCTGCCCTTAACGAAAGAGGCATTCTATCGGACTAGTCGTCTCTGTATGTTCCAATGTCTGTGTAGATACGTGAGGGAGAGGAGGGAAAGACTGGGGATAGATATATATATCTATATAGGATACTGAAGTACACTGTCCATCAGAGTCGGCGAGCAGGAGCCGCAAGGGCATGGTCCTCCTGGCGTTAAACATATTTCAAGAGTATTCTAATCGAGAAAGCAGTCGCTTCGGTAAAAGCGAACTACCTCGTGAACCTTCGTCTTTCCCTGCCGATTCTCTGGCTCTTTCTCTCTGCCAAACGACCAACCCAGTCACTTTATACAAGAATTAATCAAACCACCTTCCAGTTTAAACAGACATCCCATACACACGACGAGAGAGCAAAGGTCATACAGAAACTCTCCTCGTTTCTCCACTCTTTGGAAAGCCTTTTATTTCCAGCAAAAACAGGGACAAGTACAAATTGAAATTGTCCTCATTTCTTGCCAGAACATTCTCTTCGCTTTCCTATCCTCCTCCTGTCTCTTAGATTTTCTCTTACAAGTCCGGTAACGAGGCGAACTAGTACGCCAGCTCAATTGACTCACCCTCGATTCACCTGTAATGGCCTCGTGAGAGGGGAATTTCGTGATAACGGAAACCCCGTGGATGTCTCCGACATACCGCTCCTCCATCCCGCCGGCCAAACGAAAGCACAAAAAATACACACTACGTTTAGACCCTACCTCTTGTGTCCTCTTCATCAAACCATCTTATCTATCGAACGAAACTTCCCATTGTCACTAATTTCACGAACATTTTTACCACTGGAATATTTGCGCATTTTTTCGAGCAATCCGTTCAAAACTTACGATTTTACGTTAAGGAGGTTGGCTACGTACGACAATATGATAAAAATTTAATCAAATTTTGTGATAATATTCTCAAGCATCAAATACGATGACACCATTTTTTTTCTTCAATTTTTCGTCCACATAGTTGTCGAATAATTTGAGTTTAAAATTTTTTATGGCACGGATTGTTTGATTGACGTTCGACCATTTTTGGACATGTATTTGTTGGTTGAACAAAAGAGTGGAGAAAAGTATGATTTTGGTAAGTTATCTGACGGGGAAGCTGGAGAAACTCGAAGCAGCTCCTTCTCGTTGGGAAGACCGATGATGTGAGAAGCTTTTGAAACTCCTTGTCGATTCGGGTGAGGGCGGGAAAGTTGGTGCTCGGTGCGGTGGGCTCTCGGTCGGTTCGTTCAACACTGGATCGTGTACGATATGATCCGCGGGCGAAAAGGGATGAGCCATCGAGATTGTGTGTGCAAGCTCCTTGCGATGGCTGGAGGATCGGCTCCCTGAGGCTAGCACATTTTGACGAGATGAAAAACATGGTGCTTCCGGGGAAAACGATCGTGGCACGTCAGAGGCCGGTCGAGCACTTTGCCCTCTTTATTATTCATGAAAGCGCAAAAAGCTTTTGTCCCACTACGTTCGCGTACCATGTCCTCCTGCACTCATCATTTATTTTGTCGATACATTTTTCAATAATTCGACCATCGATTCTCATTTTCGTTCCATTAATTCTCTTGCGGATTTTTTTTCGGCTTGACCGAAATTCGCTCGAGTGACCGAGTCCG
Organism: Campopleginae sp. 14b; assembly: GCA_030522525.1. NCBI lineage: Eukaryota > Metazoa > Arthropoda > Insecta > Hymenoptera > Ichneumonidae > Campopleginae sp. 14b. The sequence goes on from JAPYYS010001203.1 coordinate 23,068, forward strand.
AATTAATTGATTGAAATTATCGCTGTAAAACAGTCATGAGGGATTCACCAGGATTAGGGAAAACCGATAGTCAAAAATAAACGAAAAAAAAATGAATTCGAAATATTCTTCCAGCAGCCGATCTTCGTGCGTTATGTTTTCGAAAGAGCGAGCTTGAAATTTGACAAAAAATCCCGGAAGAATTGAATTCTTTCGCCTGCCTGAATATAAAAATGCAAAAAAGCTTTCGTTTTGTTTTCCCTATGGGGAATGTGCTCGCCTCGTTTTACAGAAAGACTACGGACGGGCATAAAAAATGGTAAAATTGAAATTCATAAATCCAATATTTTTTTTTCACAGTTAAAGAATGGTGTAAATCAAAGGAGTGCAAAGAGCAGATGAAAAAGCGGGAGCGATGATATAGTGGGTCCAGTAGCGGAGAGAGAATCCGAGAGAAAACTGGGCGAGTTCTCGAATTGCTTTTCGCGTCTACATCGGCGTAATATTCTTACTCGTGGCTCTGTAGAATCGTACGGGCTTGATACGTCGTGATAGGGACATGCACTGAGGGATGGGTCGAAGCGAATAAAGCCCAGAGTAAAAGAAGAAAGGAAGAAAAAAAAACGAAAACAAAGTAAAAGAAGAAAGAAACGAGGGTGAAACTAATATCGAGGAGGGTTGGAGAAAGACTCTCGAGCCTTTATATGGATCCTTGGCGAGACGTTTGTGAAAGGTTTGAGAGAGCACGGCCACAGTTGGAGAATCGAGACTGATCTCCTGTGTACTAATATAAGGGCATGCTTGCAGAAATGCGCTACGAGGAATATTTATTTATTCCTCACTCTCGAACTCCCGGATTGCTGCTCCGCTCCCATCCTATGGTATTTTCTCCAATCTTGTACCATCCTTCGGACGATGACTCTACGGAGCTTTCATTTTTATCTCTTTTACTACTGTTGTCTGCGAATTTACCATCTCTCTTGAACAATTCTTCATAGAATCTCCATTTCTCTTTCCCACCAGAGACTTCGACGTGCCCAGCGACGTAAAATTTTATTAGCAAATCGAAGCGAAAAAAATCACGTGATCGATTTAATTCATCGTTCGTTATTCGCTCGAAAAATCTTCCCCCGTGGCCCTCGATGGGCTAATGGGTCTCGAAAAAAATATTTAACCATCAGTCCGGCTCAACTAATCAACTAAAAGTTATGGACCATTAATAATGATGATCGTAAAATACGATCCTGAAGTTTGGATGGGAACATTCATTTTTATTCATTATTTTGATGATTAATGCACTTTTTCAATTGTTTTTTTTTTAGTAAATCCGGTTTCCTAATGGCAAAGAATGATGATCGTAAAACATGATCCTGAAGTTTGCATCGAAAAACTCATTTTTAATCATTATTTTGATAATTAATGTACTTTTTCAATTTTTTCTAAGTAAATTCCGTTTCACTATTTTCAACGACTACTCTATGAAATTTTGAGCTTTTTTTGAAAAATAATCAGTTTTCGTTGCATCTCGACGCTGCGAACTTGAATTTCATTAAAAATTATATCGCATTTCAAAATTTTCGTTGATTTTACGTCAGTTGGTTTTTCGTTGAAAAAAAAGTCACAAAATTGTACATAAAAATCGTCATCCTCGGGTAATGGATTCGCGCGAGGCAAAGTAACCGAATAACTGAATGATCAATCAATTAATCCGTAGGTTTCTCTTTCCTCCAGACAAACTCCGGGTCGATATTCGTCAAGTTTGTTTCGTCAGTCTTGCTGTTCATCCGGTAATTTATTGGGTGGGCGACAGTCGGTGTGTGTTAGTGAGAAAGGCTGATTGGAGCTGGAGATTAGCACTTAATGCAGATGCGTGATATCGAATTGTCCGCAGGCATTGAGGTTGTCTCTGGCCGGCCCGTAGTGGAATAAACCGCGATCTATTCAGGCACGCACTAGAGACCTGTCGTCACTGACACTGCAGAGAATTTCGCCCTCACAATAGGGCATATTGAAAATAATCCATTTAGCCACGATGAATTCAGTTCGAATAACGCAGACGCTTAAATGGATACGATAGTGTTAAGCTCGGCAAAACAATAAAAATATATCGAAATTTGTGAGACTGGATGAAAATGATATTGCAGTTGGCATGCTCGACGAGGAACAATGAAAACCCTTTGTTTTCCACTCGTGTCACTGGCACAAACGAATTTGGAATCCGAATAATGCCATTTTCCGAAAACACCCAAAAAAGGGATGAAAAAGACTTTGACAATGCGAACAGCCATTCCGACAGTCTTGTCAAATGTTGAGGGACATATTAATTCGTACGTTTTTATCCGGATGTCAAATTCAAATTTTTCATGTACAATTACAATGGAAAACTAATTAGTTCTCAAAATTACTGGCGAGAAAAAATGGCCGAGTTTGAATTTTTATTGGCAAGCGAGCATCGACGTTCGTACAGAAACTTTTTCTGTACGAGGGCAAAGTTGCATGTAGTTTCTCGTGCAAGATAAGGAAAGAACAGAAGGTAAGATCGATACGTTGGTAATTTATAACGAGCGAGATGATGCTCCTGTTTTTGCTCGTGAACATTATTTCATTATTTTCGCTCGGGCGGGACATTGTGACAATTATTATTGCCTCGGTATCTTGTTGCCAGCTTTCACTTTGGAACGAATAGGGCACGAAGGAGCTTAGGAGGGCAATAAAGTGTCCATTTGGCCGAAGCCGTAATCGCTCGATCGCGCAATAATGCAGCGCGACGTGGATTAATGATTAAAACGGCTCGAGTAAAGAAATTAATAATTTTATACGAGCATTGTAATACGTTGAGTTGCTTAATTTTGGTAACATCGTATAGAAAAGGAGAGAGCGAGATGGAGGATAAGAAGATCGAGACATAGAGACGGAAGAACTGAGGTAGTTATTTGAACGGGGGGAGGGAGAAGGTTCCCTTCGCAATCTTCGAGGGTGACGTCTGCCTCGAGTATTTGCATCATTAGTCCAAAACCACAGCTCAAATCTGGAGATGTCGAGCTGTCGCACCAAAGAGAGCGAAAGGGAGAGGAAGAGAGGGAGAGACATAACGTGACGAAAGCCCATCTAACGGTATAATTTGGAGAGAATAGAGAGGAAACGCGGAGTCTCGTTTCGAGATGGTTCCTCCTCAGAGTAGCGTGGCGGAGTCCCAAAACGAGGAGGCCTCATCAGGGGCGGTAGGGGTTGGAGCCGTTTGGAAATCCTCTCTGAGCATCGTCGTTGCGATGCTCTGATAATTAATTTCACGTATCCAGTTTACAAGCGGGCATGTGGCGCGTAATCAGATTTCCTACCAAAATTGGCAGGGATTGTTCCGAAGTCTTACACATCTCTGATGATACCGGAGCGCGATGTAGGGGGCTGGTAGTTGTCAGAGGTTTGCTTCGTAAACCTATGGCCGCGTCGGGGTATTTGCCGTAATTGCATTCATTTAGCGAGTAACATGATTGCCGCGAGAGTTTTTCTTCCATTAGGAATAAAGTAGTATGAAGTGAGTTGTACGAAAGGAGTTAGAAATTAGATAGAAATGGCTTGATGAAGAAGTTGATTGGATGGAGGATCCTCATTGAGAAAGAAAGTTAATATTTGTTTGTAATGTTTCAACAAGTTGAGTGTTTTCAGAGAGTGTATTGATGGCCAGTGCGGCGGTGAGATTGGAGAATAAGAGAAGAAGTGACAACGAAGCAGCAGGCAAGCAGGAGGATGGTAGGACGGTATTGTTGCTCGGCAATCAGGTGACCCATGGGATTTGGGAAAAGCGGCGAGAAGTAGAAGCCGGCTCGGAGGATCGTCGAACAAGCTAGAGGAAAGGGCTATAGTGGGAGGTATATACTCCATGGACGTTGTTGTGGTCGGCCGTCGGCGCGGGAGTGGGTCGCTTTGTGAACGGTAACTGCGTTACCGTGCACTTTGCCACGATAATTCTATTCCAGCGGGGTTCGAATCTCCTCGTGCACCACCACCAGCAGTAGCTCCGAGCTCGTCCGCAGAAGCGTGGATCTGTCCAACAGCCAGAGAGAGACTCGGTCGAGGTCACTGCCGGTCAGCTCTTTCCGCCTGGCCATCTAGTCAGGGCAGCGGCGTCAGCGGCGGCGCTGGTGTCCGCGGTGCGTGTGAGGGAGGGGGGGGGGGGGGGGGGGGGGGGGGGGGGGGGGGGGGGGGGGGGGGGGGGGGGGGGGGGGGCAAATGCTAATGGGGTGAATGGAATGGTTCACTGTAATACAACGCTAAGATGCTTGTCCTGAATGCATTAAGGAAGTTTATATTTATATTTGGTATTGTCACCGTTCACCAGATGTTGCTTATTGTGCGACGGCATTTCATGCTCGTTCGCTGTTCAATTAAGCGGTTAAAAAAGATCCAGAAGAAATGTCGCGTGTATTTTATTTCGGAGAAGTTAATTAGCGCCAAGGCCAACGAGATTCAGTGATTTGGTTGAGGGGGAAGGATCAATACAGACATAGATGATATGTGGTTATTGCTAGGAGGTCTCACAGTGAATTTCCATAGGAGAAGTCAGCGCGGCACTGATTCGTGCTTGATTTATCCGAGGTAGGGTTAAATAATCGCCCTGTCAGCTCGGTAGATCATATCATTCGGTTTCCTGATCCTGTTGGCATCTCGGCGTTTTGGTTGTCCGGTTATCAGGCAAGCCGGCTGCACGACCGTTCGTCCGGTTCGCCCGGGTTCTCCCAATCCAGCCGGTACTGCCAACCGAGCAGTTGTTCGGCCCGGTTCCCATGAACGCCAGGCTCTTGGCAGCCCCGCGCTAGAGAGGCTATCCCACCGCAAGCAGTTCGGTCCGGTAGTTGCTTGCTTACATTACCATACGAATGGCCGATCGATTCAAGACCCTTTACCTCTCCCCTCCCTCCCTCCCTCCCTCTCTCTCTCTCTCATTCTCTCTTTCGCTCTGTCTTCCTCGGTCTCTCTCGTACGTACTAGTCGAATATTACACCGGTTGTTCTCGTCGTTGTCGTCGGCAGCGTCGTCGGCTCCGTCATAGTGCACCTTCCAGCCCCAAGACTCTGCGCGCCTAGTCGGAACAGCAAGACTCGCTCCTCGGCGAGTATGTATATGTACAGGGTCTTGTCGGTCTCTGGTGGTACACTTGACTCACCCTTGCCCGATTCTCCGCACGCCACGACACGTTCGTGCAGTAAGACCACCACCGATGCGCCATACACCAACCCTCAAAACTGCGCTCACTCGCTCTCTCACTCTCTTTCTTCCTTGGCGTCCTCCACCTCGTCCGGAACGTTAATCATTGTTATTGGAATTCTTGGCCATATCGTGCAACCGAGTCTACCTGGAGTCTAATGATCACTATCATAGAAAACAGTAGGGGTATTGTTACGGCTTCGATAACAAATGGCTTGAACAAAAATAATATCAGAACGATATACAACCTCCCGACACGGTACACACACCAGCTCATATAAACCAAAGCACACGAGTATATCGCTAATTAAACTCGCATACGGTCAAAATCGAGTTTGAATGACTTTTAAAGTTTCGATCGCGTCGAACGTTAAAAATTATTGACTCGAAATTGAGGCGCATCGGTCGATGGACCGGAAGCTGCGAAATGGTACAGCGAGTATCCGTAGAAACTCTCGGAACGGAGCATACACGTTGACGAATCTTGGCTCAATCCCAAAGGCGCTCACGAGCTATAATAATAACATCAATAATAACGAATCAAATCTGATATGTGTGTTAACATGCAAAAAAAATACAAGGGCTGAGGCAGGAACACGCGAAAAACGGATTTAAAATGAAAAATCGTTTGGTGAACTCGCGGAGACGTTAAATATTAATATTCGCAAACGACTGGCCAGTCTCAAAGCGAGAAGGAGCTCGTAGTTCATGAAAGCCCTGTTAAATGCAATTTAGCCCCTATTAAATAGCAACTTTTATTACTTTGCGTATATTTTTATATTCCGCATCGATTAACGAGTATTGCGCATTGATGGAGATTAAACGTACCCGATTAAAACGCACGGATGATGAAAAACTTAAATAAAAGTAGAGCCAAGGTTTAAAGTCAGGCTGAAAAGAAGACGACGACGTGTACCTTCCTATTACAGCTGCAAAATGCGCAAATAGAAGCCCACTCCGTTATTCATGGAGCTGGTTTGTTCGGTAAAAATGTACGCGTCCCGATACGCTATATATATACTCGGCGTATACCTCTTGACGCGCGGCCATTCTCCGCGAGCCATTCGGCTTCATTTACATTTATCTCCGGTGATGCCAGAGTGCAGTAGCCATTACCCGTTCCCCGGACCATTACGAACCACCCTCTTTTGGCTCCTAGCACCTACGCTGCCCTCTCTATGGCCCTGTCGTATTTTATTTACAGGACGAGCTCACAGCTCGCGGAGCAGCGTCGATTTCAACCTCCACTGTGTTGAGCTTGCATATTCTTTGCATCTGTGCTCTGTCAGCTCTTTTTTCTTCTTCTCTCTTTTATTTCTCCATACATAAAACATATATAAGGGATCAAGCAGCTTAAGAGAGAGAGAGAGAGAGAGAGAGAGGGCGAGATGAATGTGAAAATAATTGCCAACGTCCGGGAGAAAAGTCGCTCGATGTTATCTCAGACGTTTCCTACAGTTCGAAGCCTCTGGAGTGAAGCAAAAAAAAACACTAAATATCGATTCAAATTCGTAAACTTTCCTGGTTTCATTTCCGTAAGGTTTCCGAGGTCAAAGGATTTCGTAGATTTATCAATAATTGCTCGGCGAATTAAACTTCGGGCAAAATTTTCTTCAGAACCGAAGACAAACGCGAACAAGTCGAAAAAAAAAGAAACTGTTCAATTTTCGTCGTTACGAGAGTGTATGTGTCGAATTGATTGAGAGTCCATGATTTTTGGATGACTCGACCATCTCGACGTATACGGATGCAGGCGAAGATTTATCTTCGTAAGGCTCCGACCGGCCTCGCCGCCGAGTCTTGCCAGCATCTTTGCTCATGCTCTTGTTCAAATAGTCGAATAAGGAGTAGAGAGCGAGAAAGGGAGTCGGACAGAGAGAAAAGAGGATAGGTGGAGTGGTATTATTTGTTCGGTGGGTATTCCGGGAACGATTTAATTAATCCGTGAAAAGCAAACTCCTCTCAGCACCGAAGATGTTACCTCACTGCTAGTTGACGTGGGAAAGAGGAAATAATTACCTTTATCGGACAACTCGGGTCTGGGGGGTCTAGCTTTAAGATGCAATTTCGATTCTCATTCAAAAAGCGAGAGGAAAAATAGTTTTTCGAAAAATGTTTGAAAAGCTTCAACGTTGAAACTTTTTATTGTTTCTATTTGCTTTGTTTTTCGTTATTTATTCAAATACGATTTCGCATTCTCGTGCTCAATAAGTTTTTTATGAATTCGGGCGTTGCGAAGTAAATTTTATTTGAAATTCAAGGCGATATTGCTCGGAGTCTAGAGAGATATTCGATTAAAAAGAAGATAATACGTTTGCCTGACCTCGACGATTCTGCAGATTGCAATAAGGCGAGATCAAAGTTTTGTGTACTACGGGTAGTGGAGGGTGGGAAGCACTTGGGGTAGTCATCTTGACGAAGAGCTTTCAGTCGGCTTTGAAAAGCTTCGCTTTTTACCGCATAGCTCAACGCAATTCTTGTCCAGAAGCATGTTAAAACTTTTCTTTCGGAACTCGTTTGAATTTTTTATTCAATCTTCGAAAGAAATAATTATCACGACTGCGGAAGGTACTGCGGGAAGGAGAGAGACCCTTCGAGCAGTTTCCTCTGGCCAGATTAAACTGCTGCGTATCGACTATATAAGTAGTAATAATATCAAGCTGTAGAAACTCTGGTAGTTCGGTGCTATACGGTCTAACTCGTAGTTATTGCAGAATTCTTCATCGAGGCTCTTATCGTTGGCGAGAGAGTATGCCACGGGATGGGGAAAATGATGGTAAAGATCCGAGAATCGTACACGATTTTTCTACGGGGTATAATTGTTCGTTGTTGAGTCGAGGAAGCTGCCGCCCCCGCGCGCGCGCGCGACTGCCTTTCTCGACGGCTCAACGATTCGCCCGGATGTTCGCTATTCCATCGTTGCAACGGGCGATAAACTTTTTATCGCTGGCTTTGGTAATTTGGCAGGCTAACGAGAGCGAGCGAGAGAGGAAAATAGAGTAGTGGGGATGTCGATGGGAGGGTTAAACCTTTGCACCAGGATCCCTCCGATGAGAGAGGTCCCAGTACCGTCTCGTAATGGTCGGAAGCCTCGAGTGAATTGCACTGTAAGTCGAATGGAAGGTACAGACTCGGTAGCAGGCCCAACGTACTTGAGAGCAAAACTCCTGATTATAAAGGTTATTGCCCGAGTTGGAAGCCGTGCGGGAATAAGGAGAGCGATGAGAGAAAACGAGAAAAATAGGAAGGGAAAGCGGAGCGAGAGAGCGAGGGGAATCGAACGAGAAACGTAAAAGGGAAAGAGTTGGTTGGAGGCGGAAACGCGGAGGACCAGCGTGGGATGGTTGCGAAAAGTCGAGAGGTAGGAAAGCGAGATAAGGTACGAACAGAGAGAGAGAGAGAGAGAGAGAGCGAGAGAATTTCCAGCAGGCCCACCAAACTCATATTTTATTTCACAAAATGCTCTCCTCCCTCTCTCTCTCTCTCTCTCTCTCTCTCTCTCTCTCTCTCTCAATAACCGCGCTCGCCTTCTCCCTCTTTCGCCCTTTGCTCCGATCACAACCTCCTCGTACTTCTGGCCTCTTTTCCTCCCCCACATACCTATACGGAATCCAAGTACACACTCTGTACGACATTACGCTAATTCTCCAGAGTGCAATTCTCGACAATAGTCCAATCATTGTAAACAAGAGGAGAAAGAGATTGCACATGGCGCGAACAAAGCTCTCTAGGGCGAGTACATAGACGAAAAAGCAAGAGAGAGAGAGAGAGAGCAGATCGGTTGCGAGAGCTGTAAAAATTCAGCGCTCGCCTTATAATTTGCATTACTTTGCCTCTCGTTTTGAATAAACAAGAAAAATTCTCAAGATTGACAAACAAGCCGATAAATTGCATGATAAATAGTCTGGTTTGGAAGTCCCTTCGGAAGCATCGAATCGGACTCACAAACAAAAGTGTCACGGTCAATCGTGATTCTCTCATTTCCTTTCCTTCCACAGAGCAGCGCGAGTTTAGAAGAAAACGCAAAAGAAATGCAACTCGTCGGGGACAGGGACGAGATCGAATCAGAGGGACTGGCTGCTCGCTGAGACATAAAAAAATAATATCGTCTGACTGGATGAAGGGCTCGTCTCATAACTGTATATCGATAAAAGCAAGTAGACGAGCGAGCGAGCGAGTCTGGGTTGCCGAGTCGAAGAGACCTCGCCCATTGGCGAGAAAGGCATTCGAGAGAAAAGGTAAAAGCTTCTCCATGCTTACAGGCTGTCGGATCAGGCTACTGTACTCAATGAAACCAGCGGATAAACCAATAAGACATCCATTTCAGAGCTTGTCTCTGGGAGACGGTATGACAAGAGCCAACAACCGATCCATTCATTATCCACTTCCAAATGGATAATGTTGTTTATCGGGAACAATAAAAAGTAAATAACCTGGATAATATAAGAGCGTAGCTCTGAAATATCCTTTTTTTACCTTAAGAAAACCTCGCGATCCAAATGGAACTGAGTTTTCTTCATTTCTTTTTCCCTCAAACTAAATTCGATGTATACGTCGTAATGGTTTTTCTGACTTCGATCCCAGCATCCTCGTATCCACACATATACGAAATTCTATACGTATACCAGCACAATATGAGATTATGGTGAAATGAGATTTCGGTAATTTAGGAGGTAAGAAAAATCTCTACGTGGAGATTGTATATCGAAACTATTCGGTTGGAAAGCACTCCACTCATCCGGTCACCAGAATTCACGCTTTTTCCAATCTATATCGGTATCGTATAAAGCTTGACATACATATATATACCTACATGTATGATATAGTTGGCGAAGATCCTCAGCGAGTTTCTCAGGAGGTTGTATGTTACGAAAAAACACACTGGAACGATCGATCTTTATATCCAAGTATCTTCCCATGTGGGGCGACGTCACCGCGCGGTGGGAGATTGACCCAACAAGTTTGAGTAAAGTTTTTGTACGAGCGCGGTGACCCTTACTCGATCGAGTGGAAAGAGACCGCACCCAACGTGGCAGGGCGCACGATGATCTTCTTGCAAAACTTATACATAAGCACACGTAGAGTCTCGTCGTACAGCGAGTCTTTTCTCGCGTCCGAGAGAGGGTCGCAAATATTCAGTCGGCTTCGGGATCGAGCTCCGACGAGTATTTAGGGCTTAAACTTTCTTCCAAGAAGATGCCTCCGTTATATACATGGATATAGGTATATATGAGATTTGGGAAGAAGGACGGACTATCAAGGAGTCTATTCGACTCTCGATCTCACGCAACCCTCGACGATTGAGATGGCGCAGCCTCTTGCCCAAGTTATTATGCATCTCTCGTGTAAAAGCTCAGCCCCTCGTCCGCCCGCGCGACTCGTGCTCGATCATCATAGTTCACTCTCTATATACGAGCATCCGTAGACGCGAGAAATTCCTCTTTGCTCGCTATTCCATTGAAATAAAAGTGTCCATTGAAAGAGTACGAATGAATAAAAATGTGGGAACGATAGAGAAAGAGAAAAGCAAACCTGTGGAGGAAAACTTATGAGCAGCTTTTCCTCGAACTTGCATGCTCACCACAAAATCCTGCTTTTCAACAAATCAATGAGTTGCCGATGTGGCGTTAGCTTTTTCAATGATTAAACGCTCTCGAAAGAACGATATGCTGACTGAAGCTCAAACTTTGCCCAAAAAATTGATCGAAAAAAAGCACAAACTATCGTGAGTCGCTGCAGAGTTGCTGCATAAACTGTACCATCTCGTGGTTTGTGAGTTTTTTTTCGCCTCATTTTTTCCGATTATTACATTTTATTTCCTTTAACGTTTCCGTGAGTTTTTTTACATAAGGAATTTTCAGAATATGAGAAAATCGAAGTTGCGGGGATAGAAATTCGTAAGAAATTTGTTTGTCTGACCATACGCAGGTTTAACTACTTAAGGATCGATGAATGCTGTCGATTTCCAAAGGATCGATTGCAGCAGTCACGTTAATAAATAATGTCGCCATTTGGTCCAAGGGAATTTTCATTGTTTGATGGAAATTAATCGTCATCCTTGACGATGCGCAGGCGGATATTAATGCCATAAGGGTCAGGACACAAGGGAGGCCGTACGCGAGGCTAAAAAGTGGTGGAATATTATTATGGAGAATGAGATTTCGTGCGGTGAAGGCAAGCCCAAGTTGCATCACGAATCTCGCTGGTCAGTTGATTCGAGACTGTATATAACAAGTACGAGGGTGGAATTCAGTGGTAATAAACGCGAGGAAGGTAACCCGTTCGTAGGAGGACGAAGGTGGTGCCGTGTGGAATCGATATTCCAGGGCGAAGGGGCGCAACAGCCGTTTCGATAAATCGAATCACGCGTACCGCCGGTTGACGCCCAATTGCACGTCTAATTATTAATCGTGGCTATGCAATTATGTTGCCTCACAAATCGGGTAAAACGTGTGCGAATCTCTTCTACGGGGGATGACTGTATTTGACTCTGTGGTGGTTCTCGTGCCGCAGCGGCCGCCACGGCACGCTTCTCTCCTCCTCGTTTGTCCCTCCGGAGTGTTCCACCCGCTATCACCCACTAGCACGCTCTTGCCGCCCTCCAAGCAACATTCTCCCTCGTCCAAGGGGAGACTAAATTTACTGTATAGCACGAAACACGAAGAGCGAAAACAAACATTCGCGCTCGTCCTCTCTCCTCCTCTCAACCACCTATACAACCCTCCTCTCTAATCGCAGTTACGACTAAACATCCTTCCAACGATTATACCGATTTTGTCCCTTCCCGACCATTATCGCTAAACGAACCGCGCCTCGATCCACTCCAGTTGCATTCAATACAACGCGATATACTCACACATACGATTCCTTACGATCCTTACAAGTGCATCGGGTGCATATAGTAATCGTCGGTGTATCTCAAGTTTGCATAGTCCGAAACGAAAGTAATGTTTGATAACGTTGATGCAACTTTAGGGAGACACGCCGTCAAAATCGCTACGAGCACGATTTCCACTTTTTTTTTTGCCCAATTTGAATAAGAGCGAGTAAAATTTACGAAATTTACAAAATCGGAAATAATATGAGGTATTTTCGTTGCAGTCGATACTCAACGATACACGAAATCTCAATATACATAGTATGGCAATTTTAATTCGTCGTCATGACGAGTGAATCGGTATTCTTTGACTGGCAAGAGCCAATATCGTAGTATGCACGGCATGGCCATAAATCGAATGAGTTATTGAGCGTGATCGAGAGTTTTGAAGTAATAAGCGTAGAAGGGTTACTTTGGAAGTGGCCCTCGAGCTGAACGAGCTCAAAGGGGTGCAGCTATTGATGCAGGGACAAGAGTGAGTGAATGTGAGTATAGGAGGAGTCAGGCTGCTCGTTGTGTAGGAGGAGCTTGCTCCTGTCTACTTGTAACACTTGATATTACAGGTATATTTATGGTTGAGCGACGAGAATTCCAAGGGAGCAGGAGGGGTGACCTTGTACGTTGCATTTGATGGTTTTTCAGGCTCGATTGAAAGCGTCGATATCGAGAGGTGGAATAAGGGGAAGCTTATGAGTTGGCAAAGTGAAAGAGACAGCAGCCTTAACGTCAAATTTCATACGATAACGCGGGCGCGCGTCGAACGATATACCGAAAACTATTTTCCATCACACTCTGCACAGCTGATGCTGCAAATACAACATTTCTTCGATATATATTCTCCAGAGGTTAAACCTCCAACGATAGGGCGTAAGTACGCTATTAGGGAGAGTAGGTTTTGACTTATACCGCCTTGCCGAGCGCACGCTACCGATATATGTCTCTATAAACTGTGGCATAAAGTATAAAAGCCCGTTCGTGCGAAGCACGAGAAGCACTACGAACTTGTAGAAATATAAATGTGCACACGAGTCACATGCATTCTTTTTTTTCGTCCATGTTACCGATGCATGGCTGTAGGTCAATGCATGTATAAATAAAATTGTCATTTTTACGCGATGCTCTGATGAAACATCGAAAGTTCCGATAAACAGACTTCTTTCACCAATAATATTCGCCTCGATAAGCAGCACACAATCTTTGCTACAGAACTGATAAAGTCAGAGATTATACGATCCTCTGCATTCTCGTGTTATTGATTTTCAAACTAAAATAAAACAAACGATTGTTGGGATAAATTTAAACGAGGTCAACGTGAAAATGGAATATGCGCCGAGTGAATTATTCAGTTCGGTCAGATACTTGGAAACGTGGATACTGCACATCGATCTAGAGTGTTGCTGGAGATAAATCCTTCCGATACGAATCCGTCCTGTCAAATTAACAGGACGAGCTTTTATTGCAAAATTTTTTTTTTCCCCATTCCATTGGGGTTTTTGCGAAGCGAGACATTCTTATGAAGCGAACAGCCATGACGAGTGTGGATTTTTTATTCACGAGGTTCGTTTTATCGAGAAATAGACTCGATACTATTTTCAGGATTTCTGGATTTTTTTCCGGGATCGAAAACGTGCCGGAAATTTAAATTGTTAATTCAGATGTTGGGAGTGAGTTTTAATAAGTGTTCCGATGTTTGAGGTGGTCGCACACGCGATATATCAAGTCGTAACGGGCATGAGATAGTCGGGAGAGAGTCGGCAGACACAAGTAGGTTTAGGGGGTCGCTGGAGGATGGTAAAGTCAGGTCGTAGGTGGTATCCCATTGGGGCTGGGCTTAATGCGCAAACACGCTTCGGTCGAGGTTCGATGGGACATCGGCTTGTTCTGGCTCATTAGGGCGAGTGCATACACGCGTGAAGGATTTACACGTGGCATGCGAGCTGCTCGAATACGTCGGGTCATTGATGCACATCGGGAATGGAACAAACTCGATTGTAATTGTTGGGTGTGTGTTGATGTTGCGGTAGTTCGTTCCATAATTCGTAACGGCTAAGTAGCGATGGTAAATTTATTTCTTACTTAATGGTTGATCCTGCACTTGCCGGAGATTTGGCTTGGCTTTTGGCTCGACGAAGAATTTATAGGAGGAGGGATTTTTCAGGGCAGCAAAGTGGTGGATATCGTGGCTAGCGTGGAGCTAAGCCCGCATGGGTAACGTAAGAAGATTTACATACTTTTGTTATGTTCTCCGAAAGGGATTGGGAATGAACATAAATGGAGCGACAACACACGGTTGGGAAGCAGCAGCACGAGAATAAAATGGAGCCCCGGTCTCCGAGGTCCGATTTATAATAGAAATATTTAATGATCCACTCGTGAGTACTTGCGGAATACGAAAACGTAGAAAACATTTTGGTAGGATAATAAATTCGCCATGCTTGGTGTTCCGCATCTTTTTTTCAGGACAAAAGATCAAAGTCGCGGTTGAGTAGGTACTTTCATTAGAAAATAACACATATAGGAGGAGAGAAATGTGCGGGCGAGTCTTGAATGGTATTGGCGCACTTGAAGCCTCGCCGCACAGCCGAGTACGGTTTCTTACTATTCCAGGTTGTCTGATGTCCCTTGCAGCTTCATTCATTAATGCTCTTCTTATTTTTGGAAGACTGAACGTGGAACCGCGGACTGACACGAGCAACCACTCGAAAGAGCTGCCGAAGCTAGTAGCTCTTTCGAGGCGTATTCGCGGACTAGTCGTTGCAGTGCCAAGCCCACTCCTTTTTCCAAATCTAACCCTGAAAGCATCCTCTTCTTATCCACCCTCGGACTTTACCGTCCGCCGCTCTCTCCCTCTCTCTCTCTCCTTTTCTCTTATTCTCTCTTTTTGTACGTTTTTCTGTATCCTTCATCCCTTCAAGCCCGGGTTCGGCTGGTGCTCGCTCGGGTGCTCACCCTTTTCTTTATTTTCACCTCTGATGCCAGCAGCCACCTTCGACTCGTGGCTCGGCTGGTATTCTGGTGCTTGCCGTTCCTTCCTGCCTCTCGGTTCTACCGGCGCTGCTGTACCAAGTTTCTCCGACCACCCGATCTCCATTAGTATAATTGATGCCGGAGAACTACCCGTATCTTGAGAGTCGTGGCAGATGCGGGCTCGACGAGCAAGCGTATAAAGTACGATGCTCTCTTACATTGCTACTTATTTCGAGTTTCCTCTCTTACAGTCTTATCTGTCCCTATCCCATCGAACGTTTCCAATTCCAACCGTTTTTTCTCCTCATCCTCCTTCTCCTCCTCCGTCGTCTCTCTCTTCATCTTTTTGCCAAGTACACTCTGTGAAATGCCTCGCGTAGTAAAAAACGTGGCACGAGTTTCTTCGACTCAAAATACGTACGAACTGGCACATTAAGCACATAGTTTTATGTGCTCGGTATACATGTATAAAAGGTCTAGGGAGACTGCAGTTGGAATTCTGCGCAAGTTTCGAAATGCCAACAACGATTTCTATAGGAATACTAATGAATCGTAGCAGTAAGTTGAGCTGGAAGCAGCACAAGCTGCGAGGGGAAGAGAGTTGTGTAGAGATAACACATATACACGTGCACCGTGGCCGAGAGTCGAGCCCACGGTCCGAGGTGCCGTTGAATAAATATTTTCTCGAGGGAGTAGCTGCTTCTCATATACAACTTTCAACGAACGAATTTATCGCACGCCCCATTATGACGGCTCCTTGTCAGGGTTGGTATTCACAGCTTCCGCGAGAAGACTGACAGTATCGGTAGCCCCGTGAGCCCATTGAATCCAGGCGCGTAGTTCAACGGCGAATAAGTGATGGGGCGCGTTTGCCTGCTGCTTTTCTTTCTCGTTTTGTGGATCCGTGTCACGCGGATCACACGAGCAGCTTGTATCCACGAATTGAGAGTTTTTTTAAATCTCGGAAATTTTCTCGGTTACGCAGACATCGAGTAACTAACGGTCCACGAGAATCCTATGGAAATTCCTCGTCATTTACGTCAACCAGCTCGATCAATGCCGAGCATGTTTTATGGTCGAAAAATATTGACATTCAGTTGGAAAGGAAAAATGAAGCTCTAAGAATCGTGTGGCTAATGAGAGATCGGAGAGGCGGGACGAATCAAGCTCCGGACGAACGCCTTCGTATTCGCTGGATTATAATTAGCCAATTTCAAGTGGCTATGACAGAGTCCCGTAGTCGCAAGCTCTCGGGTCTACATCACGGAGAGATGGATATGAATTGCAAGAGCTCATGGAAGAGGATCGAGAAGCACAGGAACGTGGGAACGTGATTTAGATTAAGCGGACTAGAACGGGCTCCGAGAGTGTGGGGGCGATAGCGGCAACCCTACTAGAATAGTATCTACATCCTCTGTGTAGGAGAGTCAGAGACGATGAGAAGAGGATCTTTCGAATGCCTCTAGAGAGGACGACGCTCGAGAGCGTTAAGCTAACCACCCTGGGATCTTCCGTAGCACCCCCAACATTCGTCCGGGACAAAGGCTCCGACCACGAAGATGATTCTAATCGAATATGATTATCCACCCACTTGATCGACCATATGCTCTCTGGAACCCCTTGCTCGATTTGCTCCTCATTCGCGACTACATCAGACATTCTCTTTTGTAACCGTCGCCTCTCTCTCTCTCTCTCTCTCTCTCTCGCCATCATCCTTTCCCGTCCATCACATTATTTACGTGATGCGAATAAAAATGAAGCCCTCCACGATTTCCAGCAGAGAATTAAGACACGTTCGAACATGCTCCGGACTCCGAAATTCCTTGATAATTCCAAATCGATCGGTTCTCATGAATTATTTCAAACGATCTAAAAATTCTCCACGTCCCTGGACGACCTAGTTTCTCCAATTATCATATTTTTATCTCCCTCATGACGGGTTCGAAGTGCAACAACGCCTAGAGGCGACAGCACATCACAGCCACCGGATAAATCGATGATACCGTCAAGCCCGTAATATCGTCGTCTCTGGAATCGCGTCAATGATCTCTTGACGCCTTGTCACCGCTGCTATTGGCTAGTACTACGTGCCCTTGTGCCAAAGCCATGTCGCTCATACCCTCTCGCTAACTATTTGCCACCCGGTGTTCCAACTTTGATTGAGATTACCGAGTCTGATCGAGCATCGATCCCTAACACTTGACGGTTATTGTATGTTTTCTCATCTCGAGGTCATTCGTCTCAAAAAATAAAAACCACGTCAATTTTATGAGAAATAAATATGTGATGAGCGATTTTTGTTTGGTTTTGTTTGTTTTTTTGTAGAAACAAACACTCGAGGCTCGTAATATGGAATTAAGTTGAAGAGGGAATCGTGTCTGGATTCATTGGAGATTCGTGGAGACTGCACGAGAGGCCATGGGACTGCGGAGTGAATTTGCTCTTGATTATAATGAACTCGTGTTCCACTGGAGCTGTATAATTATACGTATGCAAACAGAGGGGTGGCACAGTAAAGTACGAAATGACGAGGAGTGCCCAGTGAGGTGAACCAAGGGAGCACGTAAAGTTTCATCGAACCGAAAACTATCTTATGTCGATGTGATGAAGAGTGAGGACGATTGGGCTCGATAGAAGCCACCGCGAGTATAGCCGAGACGAGGGAATAATTAATCGAAGACAAAAAGGATTGAGAGATCTTGGCCGGTGGTGATGTGAGTAAAATAAAAATAGAAGAAAAAACGTATATTCGAGCTTGGTGGATCGATGGTCCAAGTGGATGAAAGCGTTTTAGGAAAATGGAAAAGGGAATCCTCGTGTTCTCTCTGATTTGAGAAAATAGAGGAATGTTTGCTTTGGCGCGACAATGTAAAGCTTGGGAAAAGCACTCTCGGTGGATACGTCGGATGGTGAAGCACCGGAAATGTTCATTTTTAGAGTGGGAATTTGGTAAACGTGCATGAGATCCAATTACCTCTATTGTTATGTTTCAATTGCGATAATCCTTTCTTCTGTCAAGCAAGCAGTGATATTCTTGTTTTATTCGCATCAATGGGATTGCGACGAGAGGAAAAAAGCTTTTTTCATTCATTTGAGAGTTTCACGAAGGAACGAGGAGACATCCATGAAATTTTGTGCTTCGAAGTGTAGCAAGGTGCAAAGACGTTTTCATATGGGGTCGGAGTGAGAAATCGTAGTCTTGGCAGCAGGACGGAATATCGTCGAGCTGAATGTAAGAGCTCGCGAGGCCAAGACGCCGGGGGGGGGGGAAGGAGGATGAAGAGTGTCAGAAGCGATCCACCGAAGATGAAAAGCTCTCTAGAAAATGCAACTACCGTGTGGCGGAGAGGATCCCACTGAATTCTCGACCAGCAGTTCGGGGATCGCGTTCGTGTGTTTTTTGTCGGATCATATTTCAGAGCTGGAGAGTCGAGTCTCGGGGAGGAAATCATTGTTGAAGATCGGTCATCTTCACTGGCACGCTTTCCAACCTTTGTCCAAATGGCAGGTCGAACATCTATTATTAAAATCTCGCATGATTACGTCGGAAGGAAGCAGCGGCGAGTCTATATTCGGTGAGGGAATTCATCACAGGGAGAAACTTTCGGTAGGTATAGTTCGCGGCTAGTATAAGAAAGAGGAATTTTTGCCTCTCATGCATAATAAGTTTATAGCCAGAAATTCAATGGAAGCTGTTCGAGGGAATGCATTTCACAAAGTGATAATAATAATAATTTGAGCACAAGTCGCTGTAGCGTCACGTGTGATTGAGGGGCGAGAGTGAGAGGGCTTTTTCATGAAAGCAATCGATTCTTCGAGCGAGCAGGCTCTCTCGGGGTGCCAGACATAAAGAGATGACGAAGAGGGAGGAGTAGATGGCGAAAGAGAGATGCAGGGACTTGAGAATCCACAGGTTGGCCCGGGAGAATCAGTGCCGGAGGATAGGGTATTTCAATATTGGGTCGATGAATAAGGGATCGGCTGTCTAGATGTCACGCTTACTGCAAGGTACAAAAAAAAAAAGAAAAAAGAAAAAAAAAGAACGCAACGGGGAGGGAAGAAGGCAGGAAAAAAAAAAAAAAAAAAAAGAAAAAAAAAGAAAGCAACGTGGTGTGAGGATGGCAGTAAAAAGTGAAAGGAAAGTCTGACGGCGATGGTGAAGTAGTGTTTGCCGAAGGACTTAGCATTCGTTGAAGCCACGAGCTCCGACACTTTATCACCTCGACTTGTCCGTCGTCTGGGAAGAGATAGTCGACGACGAGCTTTCGGATGTCATGGTGGATGTGCGTCAGAAGGGAGGAAGGGCTCTTGGGTAACGTAAGAAGCTGCTGGATCGTACAACGAGATGAAAGAGTAACGGGTTAGTGGGAGCGCGAGGTTTGGGTGTAAAAGTTAAATTGGTGAAATAGTTGTCAACTCGATAGAGCGGCTTTCTTATCGTGAGAGGAGAAGCTGAACCGCTGTTAGTCATGTTGGTGGTGGCTTCGGAGGGAAGGAAGAAGAAGTAGATTCGCGAATTAGCGGAGGCTCAAAGTCCGGGCGGCGGAGGAAGTATCTCTCGCCTTTCTGCGGTATCTGCGCCAAAAACTCTTGCCTGCTAGCCGAAAAATCGCGGCTAATTTATGTGCCAATTAATTGCTAATTAAGGCGCTGCTTTTTCGGCCAAATTAAATTCCCCTTTCTCCTTATACTCTTATGTGCTTCTCGGATGGTATCCAACCCAGTCAGGCTCGGTGCTTCCATCCCTCCTACCACCTTTACTCGAACAAGCAACTTTTCTCCCAAGTTGACTCTTCTTCTGCGTATTTTTTCTCCTTTCTTTCTTTTTCTTTCGGCACTCATCCTTTTTCCTTCTTTTTCTCTCTCTCTCTCTCTCTCTCTCTCTCTTATCGCTTTTGCCTCCCCCTCCTCCCTCATCTGGTCTACTCTCACACGTTCACTCGTACTTGGCAGAACTTGTGCGAGAATCTCAGAAGCCCGGAGACTCTACGGGATCGTTCGACGCTACTTCTTCCAAGACTCGAAACTTTTCGTCTTTCTTTTCTTTCTATCTACAAGGTCTGCTTTTAATCGTCCCCGGTTTCTCGTCTCCCTCGTTTTTTCTGCCTTTTTTCATTGCTGGAAGAATCCAGGACTACGTGCTTGTTGTTTTTTTTCTCTTGTTTTTGTTAAATCAGAGGCGCCGCGGATTTTAACGTCGGGCTATCACCTCCTGTCAATTTCTGAGATACATCTCTTTGTTTTTTCGCTCTTGACTGTTGCGGTTGGGGTGGCACGATGGTCTCGTTGTCACGGATGGTCTTGCAATTTTGAGCTGCGAAGCGAGCCGTTAAGAAGGCAGAGCGCAGGCGGCCGGCTCGATGTGCCTACAAATACATAGGCTGGACGGGAGTATAGCAAAATGCAAAGAACGCGGCCTGCTGCATCGAACTAGCGTGAAAGGGAGGATGATAGAGGGGGGGGGGGGGGGCGAAGGAATAACGGGGGCTCTGAAGCAACGAGTCGGTTGAGTGGTCCGAGAGAGGAAAAGCAGAAAACAAACAACGGCTGACGCGCGACGGACCCCGCGCGCTGACGTGCACCAAAGCAAAGCAGAGAGACTGAGCGAGCGCGAGAGCGAAAAGAGGGCGAACGAAAAGCAAGTGCGGAGGTTGAAACACCGCGGGGATACGAAGGGAACGCTCATGGCCGAGAGTATACGAAAGCAAGGGTGAGACAGACTTATATTACAGCCGAGGAGAAAGCCAGCCGAAAGGAGATTCGCCCTGCTTTTGCCAAAGAAAGCGCCCTAGCTCGAAACAAAAGAGTTCAAGCTTGAAGCAGAAATCCCTCAATGCCCCTCCTCCTCCTCCCCTTTCCTCCTCTTGGCTCGCCCGACTCAACTTCACTCTGCTGGATAAATATTGTCCCCTCGCACCATCAACGGTTTACTTTCGCATTACTACGCCGCTGTTAATATTAACGGTTCGTCGAACTTGTTTTTCTCCGCCTTACCTTGCCTTGGCCTCGTCGCTGTCGCGACTTCCTTCCTTCCTTCCTTCCTTCCTTCCTTCTTCTCCTCCTATACCTTTCTTCTACGCTTACAGCAGTACCTTCGCGACTCTCCTCCTCGCCCCCAGAAGAAATGGACGCCCATGCCACGAGATATTTCTCAATCATTTCCCCATTAGTTTGACTAATCAGAATGCAACGCGAACGAATTATTACGTTTCTCATTAGTGAGCGCAACGAGTGCAATGCGGCCAGCCAGCCAGCCAGCCAGCACGGTGCCTCGTGTACATTCGAGACATTTCTTTATGTTCACCGCTGACAATATATACAACGCTTTTCCTTGATGCATGTCTCAGAATACTCGAAGAAAAAAGCGAATGCTCGTGGCAAATGCCGCGGAAGAGAAACGTCACGGCACAAAGAGACAACCCAGCTGCACCAGCTCGAGGCTTGAGTAATTGACGCCGAGTCAGATTCCAAAAAAAAACTTCAAATAATTAATTATTAACCGCAGAGCTACGGGGTCAACCAATGACGTTTTACTACACGATATTTTCGGATGTAGGTCCTTCGGTTACGTTACATCCTTCATCGCTAAAGGAATGACCCACTTTCCATAAATGTCCATCGTAGTTTGGAACGTACTACGCGATCCAAACTCTGACATATGGTGAAAATGTGATGTCGATAAAAATAAATGAACGTTTATAAAGAATCGAGTTTTTTGGGAACTCGGGAACATGGAGAAAAATGACGTTGCAG
The DNA here is from genome assembly GCA_030522525.1 of Campopleginae sp. 14b. Taxonomy (NCBI): domain Eukaryota; kingdom Metazoa; phylum Arthropoda; class Insecta; order Hymenoptera; family Ichneumonidae; species Campopleginae sp. 14b. Next base: position 44,849 of record JAPYYS010001203.1, read on the forward strand.
TTTGCATCGTCGGAATGCAACGAAATTCCTATTTTTCTTTGTCAAAGCTCATTATGTTGATGAAAAATTTAATTGTAAACGATAAAACGATTGGCTTTTGCCCTGAGAAAAATGTATCGGCTCGAAAAATTTGGATAATTTGAAAATCTAAATGAATCGTCGATAAAAAAAAATATTTTTCGTTGCCTTTCGACGTTGCGACCTTTAGCATGATGGAAAAAATCGCATCCGGGAAAGGATTCGAAACGACAGGTTCTGCACACACTGGGGTCGTGCTGGATCGAAGAGAGTAGATTTGTCGAGGTAACTGCGCGCATAACGCTCCGTATGGGAATGAGAAAGATTCCGAATGGTTGTACAGAATTTCCGTTGGGCAATTCACGTGGTGAATAATTAGGAATAGACGTCGAATTACGGGATCTCCTGGATTAATTAAAACCAGTAGCAGCAACAGCGTGACCAAGCTCGCCCGGAGGGGCGGGAGGGTGACCGATTTTCAGGGCACATCGCCAGCGAGGCAGATTACACTGAAGTGAGGTGGAGAAAAGGGAGGAAACGCGCGCCGGCTGCATGAGTTTCAATTTACGTTTCGTCCGGTTAATGGCCCGAATGCCGATGAATGCGAACGTGGATCGTCGAACGCCAATGCGAAAACGGTGCTGAAGGGGAAACGCCAGACCGAAAGACAAAACAGCCGGCAGTAACTCCAATCAATCGGCCTCGTGGCTACTGCGATCTACCCCACGATATATATATTTCAAAATTAAGCATCCCACTCTCCTTCAACCGACATTTCGCCAACGATACTGTGTTTCGTATTAAACGTCATGAGGTTCCCACTGTCACTTTTGGTGCAATTATCTATGAAGCCCAGCCTCCAGTAGTCCTGTCATTCGTATCGTCCTTATCCGGACTCTCTCCACATTCGATTTTTATGGCAAAAACTATATCCATCGACGTTGCTACTTGATTGAAAGCCCAGGATCGAATTTTATGAAAATAAGTGACTGATTTTTGAGAGTGTCGGTGCTGATGGGGATTCGCCAAGTTTTCGAGTCAAAAAATAGCGAAGAATGTTTCATATAAAGCTGAAAAGAGAGCGAGAATGAGGCGCAAGGAGGGAAAATTAATTATAACGGGCTTTGGCCTATTTCTTTGTGCGCCTCGGTCCCCTAGCCGTTTTATATATCGTGTGTTTTTTTCTTTCTTTACACTTAAGCATGACCTATCGCCTTAATTTGAATGAAAAGTCGGAGAAAGCAATTAAGCCACGCCACAAAATTTCTCGCGAATGTGAATCCGCGCGGAACGCCCGGAGAGTAGCTGATGCATATATATATATATATATATACATTAAACTGCTTTCCGTTTGGTCGCCCGACTGGGCACCATTAACCTGCTCGGCCATCCGTTAAAATAGAGTGCGACGGTGAGGGGGGCGCTTCGGCAAGATGAGTTTATCTATAGAAAGATATAGAAAGACCGGGAGCAAGCGAGAAAGCAAAAATGGTCGATCACGATCATATTCACAGAGGGTAGCGCAAAAAGGATCGCTCCTTCTCGAGGCTTACGCGATAACTCTTGAGAAAGAAAGTTGCTAAAGTTGAGACAACTCGCTGTTGAGATTTGCGAAGAGAACGTGATACGTGGAGCTCGCGTCTCGATGACACTACCAGCTGCTGCTGCTGCTTTCTCGTTTATTTTCTTTCTCTCTTTTCTTTCTCAAAGATTTGTCGACTCCGTTGAGTCGACGAGATCCACGTGGTCGCACGACCTAACACAGTTAACGCACAAAAAAGACGCGCCAACTAACATTCTCAAAGTGCATAGAAGAAAAAAGTAAACTTACCTTCGTAGACGACGAGTTGAGCAGTTGCCGTGACTGGATCTCCGACTCCATTCTCAGCCACGCAGTCCCAATTTGTTTCATCCCTGAAGGATCTCACTGGATTGATCCTCAGCAAAGATCCGCCGGGATACGTTTGCGTCATGTATCGTGTTTGCGATACTTCATGGAGCACCAAAGTTACCCAATTAAATTCAACATCCACAATTTCATCTCGCGGCTCAGAGATCGCGGCTTCATCAATCTCAATATTCATCGCCAATCCCATCCTCGCAATAACTTACCAGAAAATCTCTTGCCGTTCTTACGCCAATGAATCTGAGCGTTCGGAGTTCCATGAGCACTGCAATAAAAACTTGCGATCTTGCCAGCCTTGACCTGCTGCGAACGAGGCCTCACGAGAATCTTCGGTGGACCTGTTGGCACAAATACACAAGGGCAACGTTAATCACTTGAACGAGATCGAATCAAGCTCGCCAGATCGGATTTCCTGCTGCAAATCCTCGGAAGTAAATTTCGAATAAAAAGTGTAAATTTATAAGAAAAAAACAAAAAACAATTTTGTCGCAATTTTTTCCTCCTCGTCACCGACGCTCCTGTTCCGTGATCGTAAAATTCTCATCCAAGTATTTTTTTTTTTCTCGCAACTTAAAATTGTACACGCTGAAGGATTTTTGTATTCGAAATTATAAAATTTTCATGATAATGTCGAGCGAGGGAATTGATGCGGAAGAAGCGGTGGAATTGAAGTTTTAAAAGTTGAGTGAATGTAATTAATTACATTGAAAACTGTCCGCTAGATAGAATTATTAATTCGGGACACCCAAGCGGAGTATTTGGTGGATTTGTAGGCGCAACTATGTCTGTATAGTGTGTCGAATAAATATAGGCAAGTGGCCGATGCGGGAAAATGTAACGCGCTACCTCCAATGGGATTTCGGGATTAAACGAAAAGCATGGCCCGAAAATGAGGGGAAATTAGCATCTCTCTAGTAGGAGAGAGTCCCATATGAGCTAACGGAATGCCTGGAAGCGCGCACTCGTTCTACATAATATACCAGGCGATTATCAGCCGGTGATTCATCCCCCAAAGTACTAGCGAATATAAAATATTTATTTACGCGGAACGGCCGTTCGACGGATCAACCGCACCTGCCACGACCCTCCTCTTTGCCTCGAATCACTCTCTCTCTCTCTCTCTCTGTTTCCCTCTCGCCATTATAATTTATCGACAAATTAAAGAGCTTCCAACTGGTCAACGAAACTCGCCAGAGCCGGCTTCAAACTTTCGAAAAAAACGAGACTAATTCGATAATTATATGGTTGCCTCCGTTTTAATACGATATTAAGGTACTTAGTCTATCTCTCGTCTATCTTACACGCTGTTCAGAGTATCCGCATGAAAAGACGTACGTCAACGACTCCAACTGCGAGCGAATGAGAGTAATATTTCCGTAATGGTATAATCAGCAGTTAAAATTACCTCAATTTAAAATTTTGCGAGAGGGAGCATGTGGCATATTCAAACTATGAAATTAACCAGATACCAGTTACTCGGGAAACAATAATTAATTAAGACACTCAGTAACTTTTTAGTCCCAACTAAAAATGGATTATTCGCGAAGTGAAATTGCGATCGATCGGGACGTGTCGAAAGACCAGGACGTTAAGTTTTATTTTAACCATATCATGGAATGTTGGATGTTGGTCGAAAAAACTGTAAAAAAGCTTTTGGGACAAAGAGAGTAAAAGATTCTGGTGATACCGGAGCATGAGAATTTACAGCGCGTACTGTTACTTGTGAGCATGAAAAAATGGTGGTCCCGTGGTGACGCGCTGCCCTTTAGATCGGAGATGACATGGCGGTGACGATCGTAGGATGTGAAATCAAATTGTTGATACAACTGTGTGCAGCCTCTATAGCGGTCTCTGCTAAATCAAAGAATAGGAGTGCCGCCGCCGCCGGTAGAGAAAAAAACACAATTGTAAAAAAGAAAAAAAAAAAAAAAAAAAAAAAAAAAAAAAAAAAAAAAAAAAAAAAAAAAAAAAAAAAAAAAAAAAAAAAAAAAAAAAAAAAAAAAAAAAACGGGACAAACGACAAACAGGATGGAAATAATTGCAACGAGCTGCCACACGCGGCATTTGGAATCGTGCGTGAGAAAGGAAACGAGCCAACTCCTGCGGGACAAGGCGCATACATGCTATAGGATGTCTATACAGAGCGAGAGAGCGAGTGACGTATACAGAGGCGCGTATCCACCGAGGGAGAAACTGGTTTTAAGAGGGGAGGAGGTAACACACGTGGGCGTGTGAGGCGCCGGGCGCACACGAGTCCAAAGGGAACGAGAGCTTTAAAAAAGGCCCCGCGCGTGCCGGAAAAGGTACGAGAAGGGTGGAAGAGCCAGTGGAGGGAGGAGGCGACCACCCACGAGTGTTCTAGCGAGTGTATAGCCGAGCAGGGAGCAGGCGAGAGAGGCGAAGAGTAGAGGGCGCCGGGAAAACCGGCACACAAAGATTAAACGCCGGTGAAAATTAGATTGCGAGTGCGATGCCGAGCCAGAACAAACAGAGCGCGGAGCTGCGTGCAAAATGAATGTCCCAACTCGTTTCGATGTGTAAAAGCGTGCTCGTCGAGTGCAACAAGCGCTCTCTACAGAAACTCGCATCTATACGCGGGCCACTCTTCATCTCTCTTTCTCTTTGTCCGACGTTTTTCTCTCTCTCTTTCTGCCTTTCTCCCTCCTCACCCGTATATAAATTATATTCGACGAGACATCCGTCCGAGCGCTCGTTCCTCATTTTGTATCATCCTAATAGCGTTATTCATAAACGCTTTACGCATACATGTTTTATCCTGTTCGAGACAACACCCACGAGCAACATTCTCTTTGGGACTAGCTTACGTTTTAATACAATTATTCTATGTCCGCTACACTGAACAAGCTTTGTTAATTCGGATCTTCGTTTTTCGAGTGAAAAATCCTTGCTTTCATAAGGCAAATAGGCTCGCGGGTTAAGCTATCCGATTGTAGACTTGCGAAACGACGCAGACTGTTGTGAAAAGTATAATGAAAGTCTCTGGCTCGATGCGATTGAATTTTGCAGCAAAAGATTGACATTATATTTTCGATTCGGTTATTTCGTCCTCGTCAAATATGTTTTTCATTCCGGATATTTACAGGGCGCGTGTGCGACAATGAAAACGAAAAAAAAAAACAAAAAATCAGGTCCGTGAGGATTATTTATTGGAGGACGATACAGGCTCGCGGTATTTGTGTACGAAATGCATATATACCGAACAGTTTTCTCGTCGTTTGCTTAATTTCGCATGCGGAGCGCCGTTTGTCCATACATGAGCGAGAGATTCGTTTGATTTTAATCGGAATTGGAGAGCAACGATGGTAATCGATATAGGCTTGTTTTGAGGGAGTACGAGAGAAGTGAGGAAGACAAGAGAGAAGGGCAGCAGCAGCGCGGGCAGATACGGGGCGTGAAATATTCGATCGGCAATAGGGTTCGGTTGGCACGAGTCCGCGGGTTCTCGCATACACGTTGCACCGCAGAGCATTGCTGATTGTAAACGTAGCCCGTTACGTATGATGAGCTCGCTGCGTCAGCAAACTAGGATCGTCTCGGTTGGGTTGCCAGTGATGTGAAACGTGCAACGCAATTCGCCGTTTTCGCAACGTCACTGAGTGTACACTGCGACAGCACTCGATTTATCATAAATAATTGCGCTCCTACCTTATTCGTATTTTAGTCGTTCAACCGGCAATGTGGATCGGTGGTCGCTTGGTTGAGGGAAAGACCGGGCTCGCGCGCGTGGCATATATATGTAACATGCAAGTTGAACGATGTAAGCGTGGGCGGGCGGGCAGGCGTGTATATTTGGTATGCCTTGATCGAACAGAAACAACGATAGCCGGAGCTCGAAGGGGTGCGCGAAGTTTGTGCCGATTCGGTGGGGATATGCCCTTGTCAAAATGAAGCCGTGACACAACTGCACTCGTACGTACAAATAAATAAAAGGGCGAGGGTCGGCACGGGGACTTGTATAGTGATAGAGAAATGGACTAAACGGGATTGCCATCGAGCACTCATACGCCAAACATTCATTTAATTTAAATGGGTTTTCGACTGCGTTCACACACACGCGCACACACACAAACGTTCAACACAGACGAACGAATTCTGGTTGTTTGTGTGCGAAAGGCATATTGTTGTACTCTGCGGCGTGCTATTGACGATTCAATTAATGCAGTCCAATCGGAATATCATTGGATTTCGGCAAGGAAGCTAATAATTGATCTTGCGCGTTGGGCTATATTGCAAGACCACTATGCTAGCGCAGAAACCGAAATCCCAGTTGGAATAGAAACGCCAGATGACGCGATAAAACTATAGATACGAGAGCAGCTTGCTCGTATACAATATAAGCGTCGATGGGACAGGCCAACACTTCCCACGGAATCATGTCAACTTCGATACGTATGCGAAGCAATTGCGTTTAACCAACTTCTGGGTGAACCTGAAATTTCCATCAGTCAGGTGAGTGCTAAAATAAATATAGATATATGTAGAGAGAGAGATGTGTGTGCAAGCTCGTGGTACGCCGATAAGCCAGGAGCAGGAGATCGAAACGCGGCGGCAGGGAAGGACACGAGCCGGCCCGTCGAATCATTTTGAATCAACGTGTCTGGTAGCCCGGATAATTCAATTTGAATATGTATTTCAGCATTGTGAGGAATCCCACTCTGGCAGCTTGAAGAGCCTCGTGCTACGCATGGCCGACCGAATTATTCGTGGCTCATGCATCTTTTCCATTATGAAGAAACTCACTTTCACTCGCTGGGCGGATTAAAGTTTACAAAATACTGGAAGAATGAAAAAAAATAGGGAACAAAAAAAAACAACAACAACTACGAAATCGCCCTCGCGTTCGATTCGAAGCCCGCGCTGGAAAAAGTGAAATGTCAGAGCCGTGAGCGATGACGAGGATATTGGTTGTGTTTAACACAGAGCTTGCAACAAGGTGTGCTCTCCCGCTGCTCACAACTCCCCCCACTCCCCTCCTGCCCTCTATAGCTCTCGCCCCTTTGCATTGATACCGGAGGCTGCGCTCGAGGGTTTGTTTATATGGAATGAGTAAAAAGAGCATTAATAGTTGAGCAACTGGCAGGCTGTGATGACGGAGGCAAATGTGCACAGCCCGTGTCAAAATATAGGCCTTTCTGGTTCGTTCAACCAGAGCCAACACCCGCAACGCCGAGAAATAGCTGTATACGGTATAATAGGACAGTCGGGAACGACGCGAAACAAGAATGCTAGCGGGCCTGCACTCAATTTATGCAGATGTATGCTAGCAATATTCTAAATAAGTAGTCGCAGAGTGGTATAGGAAAGACTCAGCGTAGCAAGGAGCAGCAGCCTCGAGGCGAGCTCAGCCGAGACGCCAAGCTATAGTATATGACGTTCGTAATAGAGCAACAGACAGAGAGAGAGAGAGAGACACCGAGAGAGAAAGAGAGAGAGAGAGAGAGAGAGCAGGACATCGAGATAGCTATTTAGTATCTATATCTACCACTTGCATTCGCTATATATACTTTCAAGATGTATTAGGTACGCGATTTGCCACACCAGGATCTCGCTATTCCCACCGCCAGAACCATTCCAAAGTCCCCAAAGGAATCTACTCTACAAACTTACTATTCTTATTCTATTTCTCTTTATTTCTCTAATCTTTCTTCTCCCCCCCTCAGAAGCCAAGAATAATACACAAGCAAAATAAACTTTGCCCACCCTTGCGCGCACCTTCTGCTCACTTTTACTCCCTCGCATTTATAAACGTTGCACTTGCACTTGTTGGTGCGAAATAAAGCCTTGTATGTGCCAATTATTGCCGCGCCCTCTTTATTCTCTCGATTATTTGCACTCGCGTTTCCATACCTCTCTCTCTCTCTCTCTCTCTCTCTCTCTTTGGCCCTCTCTGTTTCCACCTCCTCCCCCCCCCCCTGCCTACTTTCATCGATCCACTTATCCGCTTTACTCTGCGCGTCGCGCAATCCGATTATGAAAGAATTCATGCGAGCTTCGGCAGAAAAATAGCTCCCATAAAAATTTTCGATTTAACACGTATATTAGAGCGCAACCAATTTTTCAACCTTTTTTCCCTTTTTCCCTCGGATAAAATCTCACGTCCGGGCAAGGAGGTTGCACTGCAGTTTATATACTCGAACCTTTCGCAGTCATCGAGATTTTTTTAATATGACTTTAAGCCCGTGATGTATCGCAGAATTTGAAGGATAAGGCCAGAGCGAGTTGCCAGATTAAAACTCCGGGGCGTACATTTTTTCTCACGTACGATTTACCCGAAAGTTTGCATGCACAATTTTCTACACTCGCTGATCACGAATCTGAACTTAAAACTTGAAAGTAAGTCAAAGTTTTCAATAGTTACGATCTTTCTTGTAATTAAATCGAGCACAGAAATTAATAAATCGTTTTGTTTCGAGAAAAACGAGGGAAAATAAACTTTTTAAGATTCTCATGGGATTGCTTGCATGGCCCATGTTGTGGAAACATTCCCGACGTTATTTTCATGGAAAATAATGCCTCTCTTTTATGGAGAAAGTAAAAAGACCGAAAAGAGAGCGAGAAGCTTAATAGCACAGTGAAAAAAATGAAAAACGCATGTGCCACCATGCTTTATGGGTTTTTGAGAGAGGATTTCGTGATGTACTCATCTACATCTCATTCCGATAGTAGAGAGCGTTGTGGAAGTTCCGAATTTGCGGAGGTCGCGTGTCTCTCAGTCTCGGATTGTACTTGCATGTGCGATAAGATTACGATCGGAACAGGACGAATCGGTGAGACAGTTTTAAAGTTGTAAAACACACATACGAGTAAAAATAAATTTTAAACAATAGTGGCATAGATGAGTGATAAAAAATAAAAAGAGCCAAAGTTTTATCGTGTCAGCCTGTAAATTAATAACATTTGGAATGAATAATACGTTATTGTCCATAAACTGTAAAAATGAACTATATGTTCCTGTAATTGATGTTCCCACTCGATGGCATGTAATTAATAGCGAGAGAATCGTGTAGGGTAAATGAAAGGTTGCATCAGCAACATTGTTATGTTTGTGGTGGTTGGGAAACCGGGTAAACAGGGTAGAAAATATAAATCGAAAGAATAAAATGGTCGTACAAACAAGAATGAATGTTGAATTGATTAAATCTTTGATTTGTTCGTACTTACTTGTCATGTACGTGATGAATTGCGAGTCGCTGATGTTTCCTGAAATAAGACGATTCGAGTCTGCTCGTATGGGCTTCGCGACGTTTAAGCCCGAGACTCGGCAACCGGAGAGACCACAGCTTGACCATTGACGACGAGAATCTCATAAGTCATCGCGTGTGAGCGTATCGTATACTCGGAGATTCGGGATATTTAGGATGTTTTGATTTATCGGGAGAAGACTAAGAGGGAAAGATGCCCGAGTTTTGTGTGGAGTGAGAGCAAAGGTAATAATGGCAAGATAAAGCATAATGTTGGCTCATTACACGAGGCCGGAGGTTGTACAGGACGAACGCATATGGTCGAGGGTATCGTTGGTGCAATACGTCACGAGTTGCCAGAACAACTGAGGGGCTTGAGACTCGCAGTAATGTGAATCTATTACTCACAGCCTGGACCTATATATCTCGTTAGCACGTCGTGGTACCGCGGTATGTTGACTCCCCCATATTCACGTCTCATTCTCTCGTGCGAATGTCGAGCTCACGCAGCTTCAGCAACATTCTATGAGCGTGTTAGCCCGCGACCAAGCTCCGCGCAGTCGTGGCTTCTCTCATGCAATTAGTAACACAAATTTTCATTTTAGTAGGACAAGAGAAAAAAAAAATAGAGATCAAATGAAAAAAAACTGGAAAGTGCAGCGTTGCGGTCGATAAGACGAAAAATCTTGTTGATCCAATTACGCCTCTTCCATATGCCTAGACCTCAAGATTTTATGAGCTATAACCTGCCAGCGTTATTTATTGCTGTATCTTTTGGTAGCCGGTGCGGTAGCATCTTGACTATTCACGAACGGCGCAGGGATACGTGTTGCGGAGCCATTTTACTGGGAATGGCGAGGAAAATTACGGTACTTATCATAGAAGGAGCCAAGGCGTAATGTCCACCTGGAAAGTCGTGGTGCGAATGACGCGGTTCGTTCTCACTCCCTCTCTCTCTCTCTCCCTCCTTCTCTCTTTCTGCAAAGCCTTTGTACCTACTAGCACTTACAGCAAGTGTATAGCCCAAATGGGTATATGCACATTTGTGAGGGTGTAGCTATAGGTGAACGGACAAGTCCGGAGGAGTGTTGAAATGGTATATAGAGCTTGGAGCGTGATTGCCTCATAAAGTCGAGTGATTGTGATCTGTAGGAGAAGTGTGCTTTCGTACGTAACCGCAACAGCAGTAACGAACATCGACCACGGCCATTTTCCAGCTGTGGAATATTATTTTTTCTACAAGCTCGAAAAATACTTTTGTCCAACTGTCTATCGCGATGGAATACTCTCATAAAAGTGTGTGTGTGTTTCTTGGGAGGTCGTCGTGAGACTGGCTGAAGATCGATAATCGCGGTCGGTCGTATCGCATACACAAAGGAAGGTTGTGGAACAAGAGCTCAACTGGAGAGTGGAAAATCATGATTCGTGTCATCTGTTACGAATGCCCTAGGAATTTGCCAGGTCGTACGCTCGCTGATTTTGTACGCAGAGGTTAACCGGTAGACACAGAGTCTCTTCCTATACCGCACAAATTTGTCCTTCGGTCGGGTGCGGTCTACTATGCTGATCACTCGACCTTCGGCAACTCTGTAGCCCAAGAGGAACACCAGACCGACCCAACTTGCAGCTCGTATTAGGTAGATCGTTGAGATGGAGGTGCGCGCTCGGTGGAAAAGGCTTACATTCCTATATATACCTGTATAATAATCGTCGCAAGACTCGGTGCGGTTGGTGCTCGTATGTCATATTCTCCCTATCTATGCAAACGAACCTTCCCAAAGCTGTGCGATTTTAGTACACCACCGAGCTTGCCTGGATATTCCAAAATAAGCCTCTAGAGTGGTGTTCGATATATCGTTCGCATCTATGAACCTCCAGCTCCTCGCTAATGGATATTTATTTTCGAGCTTGTACGAAAATGTAGAAATTCAAGCGAGACTTACGTCCTTCCGGATCCAAGAAACTGCGGCTTCAGAAAAGTCTCGCGAAACGCGCGACCTAAATCTTCGATGCTGAATTTCTCTGGATTGGCTGGACGGATTCTGGTTCTCGCGCTACGCTTTTTTTTTTTAGTACTTGGCAACGAGTCGCTGCCGCGACACTTGAAAATTAAAAAATTTTGAAACCGCCTCGCTCGTTTTTCTTGTGAACAACAAATTCATTGTTAAACGTTGACGTGTTACAAGGCATTCCCTCATATCGGTCTATTCGTCCGGATAATTTGTGCATATGTGCGTTTACGATGCTCATAAATAAGCGAGAGTTTGGAGCGGCGATCATGGGAAACCACGGACGAAAGGAAATTACCTGGAAGGAAGCGAGTTTCCGGAGGGATTCGCACTTGTGCGATTCGTTTGTGCGAGTGTGCGACACACGTCGGAAAATTCCACGAGCGACTTCCGATGCTGGCTTCTTCGCAGCGACGGCGATGGGAAATTGACCGGAAATGTCGTTTGCTAGGCCGAGCGGGGGATTGTATGACCAGGCCAATGTGAAATGATATTAAACCGGATGTTGGTTATCGTCGGTGTGAAACTGGAGCGATGGCTCGACTATTGAACGACTGTTGGACGAGGATTGAGCTTATACACGCGGCAGGTTTGTTTTTCTCGTAAAGCTGGGGCTTTCCTACTGGATTGAATAATCAGTTGATAAATGTATCGGATGAGGGCCTCCAGATGTTTGCATTAACTGATATTCGAGCTGCAGACGAAGCAACTGTAAAGATCAGCATCAGCTGCATTTGATATATAATATATATGTATAGAGAAAAGGGTCGGGAGAGTAGTCGCGTTTGGTATTGCGAATGGTGTCCCCGAAGAGCATAACGAGGGATCGCGCATATATTTGGGTAAAGGTATACCCCTAAAGGTATGTATATAGCAAAGAAGCTGGCGACTGCAACAGGATCGTACGATTACAGTCTCTATTTAATCGGTCTGGCAGAAGAGGGGTGTCTTCTGTGCGAAAGAGAATTCCATCCTCGGTATAGAATTGGCACAGTAAAGGACAACGATTCCAACTCGGAGTAGACAAGGAGAAGCGATTTCAATTGTCGTCGACTGTGGCGAGCCCGTTGGAGGTTCGAACTCGTCGTAGACTCATGGTTTAACCCTGCACCCTCCGACTCACCGCCGTCAGGACCGCTAAGAGGGTGGAATTGATTAAATAATTGGCCCCTTAGATTGGGGTCTAGTTTCTGGAATGAATACGCTGGCGCAGCGCCAACGACCAAGCCCCCGAGTCCTTCTTCCAAGTAAAGAGATCCCGAGCCAGAATGGGCCTTTAGCCCCCGGCGTCTACTCCGGTTTCACGCGCTATGAACAAAGTGGCGCGAGAGCCCACAGCCGCGGGTCGGGGCACTAGACGGCTTAATAATGGCTTTGATTGGGGGAAGAGGGTAGAAAATGTGCTTGTCGAAGCCGAGTATTACGAGAGACCGATAGAGGGGCGGCGGTCTAGGCACCTTTTCTCTCGGGACTTTACCGGCAACAGCCGGAAGTAGCAAAACAAGAAGAAGAAGAACAAGACTTAAGAAAAAACGACCACCCATTCTAGCCTCCCCTGAGAAATCAACTATCGACCAGTTCTCATCGATCGCTTTACCATTCGACGATAATTATTGAAATTCTATTCAAATCCAAAGTACAATTCACAAGTTCCCTATTCGTGGGCTCATTCCAGAAGAATTTAATACACTCCCCGGCCCGTTACACGCTGTTTTATCGTTTTCATCTCCCGCAACTGGAATAAATGAGTCATCAAAACATACTCGCTTTCCAAGACGATTTAATCAGCGATTTCGATGCTCGATCAAACTATACAACACCTTTTTTATTCCTCAATTTCGCAACTAGTTCAAAACGGACGAAAAACATCGTAGAGTTGGAGGAACTGGTCGCGCAGGCACGACCAACATTGGCCGCAATCAGAGGAACAATTTCAGTTGCGCTCGAGGCGCTTCCGCGGTGAACCAAACTTTGATACCCGAGTTAATAATAAGGAAAATTCGCAAGATTGTACTCCAAGGGATTTCGACTGACCTCCGTGCCTGGGAGCTTTATTTCACGAGCTTTTACCAACTGGTGAGAACTCGTAAAGCATTCGTGTTGGGTGGTACATTTTTTTTGTGCTTGGAACGAGACTCCAAGCCAAGACTAAGTAACGACGGTGAGCTCTCGCACTTCAGCGAACTATTTGTCCCGGGGTTTTGTTCCCGCTCGAGAAATTGTACATGAGTTTTTGTTTTATTATTCGGGAAGGATGAGAAATCATTATGGGCGTGAAATGTGACAGCGGGACTACAGAAAAGTGGCGGCGAATCGAAACTCTCGAGACCGAGAGTGGAAAAAAAAAACAAAAAAAATACGACTCCCTGGCAGGAATATTGGATTTTTATTCAGAGCTTATGATTCGAATCGCACGGTCGGCACATTTTTCGGGAGACCTAGTCAGCAGTTAATCGAATGCATCATTTTTATGAGACTCCTTTTCATGGCTGTCACCGAATCCAGTCTGCAAGGCAAGCGAATGTTTTCAACATCATTAACGCCAAGGGCATGTAAGTTTCGCATAGAGTATCGAGCAATACTCGATCCGGCAAGCCCTCGACAATGATCCTCCTGTATAACGTTTGCATCGTAGTTCATGTACCGAGGGTACGCGCGTTTGACTACCGTGGATAGGCCTTGTACGCGTGTTATACTCGGAGAGAACAAACATGATACACAAGAGAGGTCGCGAGAGCGAGCAAGAGATACCGAACAGGGAAGTAGTGCATGAGCCAGTTTATAGCGATCATCATGTATTTTACCAGGAGATTGTATCGGTGTGAATGCACATTGCATAAATACGAGCAGGCCTCGCATGGTTGGTTGGATGTTACGGGATCGTAATGACGAAAGGCATGAATTGACTATTTGACCCAAGGCATTGGTTTGCGCAATGATGATGCCGGTAGGAATAATTGGTGGCGGGTGTCATGTAGCCATCCGTTGGAGCGCACCATCAACCAGCCGCGGGTCTGCTTTGCCGAATGTTTCATGGTTTCTCTTGGACGCATATAGACACTCGGTGAATTCTACAAATCGCAGAATTTCGCAGTTACCGCGTGCACTTGCGAGCTCCACGACCACAACACATCTCGCTGAGTTTTCCATTAACTAAATGCTACAAATAGTACGCGATAGGAATTATTTGGTAGGATGGAATAACGCGCGATAATAATCAATTGCAAAGAGACAAAAAAAACATCCCGCGGCAAATCGGACAATGAGAGATTGAATTAAAGCGGAGTAAGCGGGATGAAGGGAACGTAAGGATATTTGGACGTGATCGTAGTATTTCGCGGACAGTTAAGTGGTCTAGCAATAATGGCCAACCGCAAAGGGCTTTTCGCAGGGAGGCGGACAAATAGGGGACATGAAAGCCGCGAGTTCCGCGCGATGCGGCCTGAGGGTAATGGCCCGGTAGTGTGTTTCGAAATACAGTCGTTATATGCAAGGATAGCTAGACGAGCTTTAGTCGGTTGAATCACCGCGGCCTGAACCGTCATCGCAATATAGGAATAACGTGCGATGTCTTTGGGATCACGCCCTCCACTTTTCCCTACGAGCATCCTCTCCCTTTTTTATGGAACAAACTTTTGCTTATACTGGCCATATGAAATGACGAAGGAAAAATTTGAGGAGTAGCCATAGAGATTTCTTGTTTGCGTGCGGATGAGTGTCATTTCCAGAGGTTACTGCGATGTAGCGATGTCCCTGACGCTAATCGGAAGGGTAAAATCATGGCGGTAAATCGCATGCACATGAGAAGGTCGCTGGAAAGCTCAGCGAGACTCTCTGCCGAGGTCAGTGGAGTCCCTATAAAAAAGTCATTGAATGACTCGTTTCTCGATAGAGTATGATTGTCGAAAATGACTGTGTTGTGGCTGCGAAACGAGCAAACCATAAGATTCTTGGTTATTACGGTTTATGTTAAGTTTTATTTAACATTAATTTATTTTCCGTGGTTTTTTCTCTTGTTGGAGGGATGGCAGGGCAAGGGGGACTCGTAGAAGATTGCAGGGAGACGAGGCGCGCATAGCAATTGGTGTTACTATCGTCTGCAGGCTGTAGGTACACATAGCGTGTTTGAGTCTTTAAGAAAAGTGGTGCGTGATGTTGGGTAAATCCGCTGGGAATGAGGAGTAAGTGAGAGGTGGAGAGCGAATGAGGGGGAATCGAGGTGAGGATTGAAAGTGGTAGCATGCGGGAAGCAGCGAGAGTGGCACACCATGGGCTACGGGAGTGTGTTGAAAAGGAAGAAAGAGAGGGAGAGAAGGGTTGGTGGGAGAGGGCGGCGGAGGAGGTCGGACCGCGACCGGATCGATGTACACGCGAGCTAGTTCACCCGCGGCTCGAGTCTCTATACTGTACACATATTTGCAAGTGAGGTCGGCGACGTACAACCCCGGTAATAGAGGATCTGCTTCCTTGCGTGTTTGCCGCTTGTACTCCTGAGAAAAACAATGGGAGAGCTCTCCACAGTTGGACGAGGCATGATCGGTGCTTACATTGACTCGTAAGAAATCATTATAATCGACGTGTCTATCGTCACCTTGTTCTCCATATCTCATTACGCGGATTTAGCTCAACACAGTCCAACGTCATGGAAGGAGGAGACGTTGTTTGGGTCTTTCGTGGCAGTTTCTATCGTTGCGTCGTATGCAGCAAATAATAATAAGGGTTGGCAAAGCATATCCATACAATAATTATGAATTAAAATTAGTCCACGACGAAGTGGGCCCTTCGGAGGAGAACGAAACGCGACTAGTGTGTGCACCAGCGGCGGCACGTAATTTCCAACTTTTAGACATAAATGCTGATTATTAAATATTGTGGAGGTTGTTTGCCGAACGCTTTTGTGTTAGGCTCCGATGCGTAGCCCGGAAGAGGTTCAGGATATGTACCGGGATCCTGCAAATGTGTGGGAAAATGGTGGTACGTGAAACTCGTCGAGGATGGTCCAGAGGCATATAGAGGGGTTAACCGTGCTAAAGGCTCTCCGTTAGAAACGGCGCAATGGTAGGGCGAGTATGGGAGTAGGGAAAGCTCGGGTTTAATACAGTACACGGTACTAGGATAGGCTTTATGATGACGAAGAGCACCTGCGGGACGTGAGCTTGCAATTTCCGTGTACAGCGCGCTGGACTGCACCTGTTTCGCTCCAACGCCACGCTACACCGCTATGCAGACATCGCATACCTCACGGTCAATCCTCCCCCATGCTTTGTACACGATGAATAAATACCTATATCAATGGTTATAGTTGCATGACCGCTACGATCAAACTTATGTATGAATCGTGCTGGATCATTATCCAGATGCAAATTTCATTAAAACTTGAAGATATTTCATGCGGTAAAAATAATGTGCTCCCTCGGTTCAGAGACTTTTAATAAACCCAGTGAATTTCTCAATGATTTCTTCGTTATGGTTTCTTTACGAAGTACACGGAGAAGCCTTCTTCAAGATTCTCAGAGTTTTGGTTGTTGGCTGACTAGGGTCAGGATGTAAATGGAATTAGAGAGAATCGTTTGCCCCGCGGATAGTAGAGTGTGTTTCGTCCCATGATGATCAGCGTTAGGATCGCCCATTTTGAATATAACCGGGTAAAGAGAACGACGAAGGAAATGAATTAAACTCGGTCCGCGGGCTGGAACAAGAATACCGGTGGTCCATGGTGTATGTACGAAGGAAAAAGAGGGCGAATCACGCTGGATGATGAACTAGAGTGAATGCGGGGAATGAGACGCCTGTCGGCGAGAAGAATCTGGTCGGCCTCACGCTCGAATTTCCGGAAAACAGGCAAAAGTTGGTAATTAAAGCTTCGCCGGGGCGCAGAGAGGAGTAAACGCGCGGGCGCGTAAGAGCATCACGAGAACGGAGGGATTGGTACGGTGGAGAGCCGGCAGGGAGGGAACAGGATCAGTCAGGGCAGCGTGGGGGCGTTAGTTCATAGTACCCGGGAATGAAAGTAGGGAGAGTGTCGTAAGGAGGTGGGGACACCGGGATAGAGAGCGTTGGGGTCTGCCAAAGAGAACTTGCTTCAGGAAAATGCATGGAAATGTATTCCCAAGAGGGATACCGGGACAGGAGAATCTCGGGACGCAGAATGCTGAGAGTTACAGGGGAAAGCCAGGGCATGCCGGAGGGAGGGCGTTGAGGATATTATAAGGGTTGAAAAGCCGGCGCCACGCTGTCACCAAGAAATTATGCTCCGCTACTCCTCGAAGCAGCAACCGCCCTGGCACGCCTTCACTCTTTCTCCAGTTTCTCTCGCGCTAAACCAAAAAGATGAGAGACACCCGGCAATACCTAAACCCCCCGCGCGCTTCTCCGCGCGTATACCCAATTCTATTTCTGCCAGTTTCCTTTATCGACATTTTACTTTTACTTATCGGATAACCTTCGCCAAACAGCTTCACGCTTTTCATCTTTATTCCGCTTCAATCGTATTAACGCAGAGCCCTAGCAAATATTTCGAGAAAATTGACGCGTTATCGAAAAAAAAAAACATCATCCGACAGTCAAATTGCTAAAGAAATATACAATTGATTATCGCGAACGCGCCTGCGACATTAAACAGTGAGCCCAGAGTATAGTCTCTCCGATCTAAATGTGACTTTATTGTGGCTTCGCCGAGAAAGTAATATTCACTAACGAGAAGAGGTAATTACTCAATGGCGTGTTTTCGCCGGGTCCCCTTCGTCCGGATCCCCATCCCTGTCCGGGCTATCGATATAAACGGGTTTTCAGAGCTCTGACAATTCGTCATCCCGTCGGGGGACTCGTGTTCACTCTCAAATTTGCTTTTGTACCTCGATGCGCTACTCTTGTTTCTATACACAACGAAATAATACCTTTTCACTATATTCTCTATACCGACACCTGTTAAAATAACTCTAATGAGTCTGAATATTATCTCGTTAACATTGTTCACGATGTCGGAGAAATATAAATCCGAAAATGAGTTCACCTCGTCTAATGGCTCCGCGGGAACAATGTGTACGCATATTTGTTCATCATTTCGGGCAAAAAAAAATTCACTAATGTATTCCTTTTCACATTGAATCGCTATTTTCAACGTCGGGGATACATGCTCCAAATTTTATACGCTTTAATTTACACGCTCGTGGGGAACAAAATAGAGAAAACAAAAAAACAACGGAAAATTCAGTACGAAAACGAATATTTAATAGCGCGAGTGTGGGATTACCATGTAGATTAATGTTTTAAGCTTCTTAGCATATTTCATCAAAGTTCCTCACCGATAATTCCCGCGGGTAGTTTTAGTTTTTTCATGTATTAATTATGGCTCTTATCTTCTCAGATGTTCGGTGATTTAATGCTATCGTAGAATTAGTTGGTTTTTTTATAAACTGGTATATCAAATAAATTGATTTTTCAGCTCACCTGCCTCACGGCCAAGAGGGCTTTTCCAAACCTGCATTAAGAATATTTGGCTTAGCACCAAGTTTCGGTGCTGGGGCTCTCGAACGGACCGAAAGTTTCCATTTCAGCGAATAATTTCGTTTGGAATTCGCTGTTACCATTCAGACGAATACGAAACGATTCCCGATGGATAAACGATTAGTGATGCAGCTTTTGCTCTTTGAGAATCTCCAAACTCGCAGCTCGAGCAAATAACTCGCATCTCTCCAAGATGATGGCGTCTCTTTCGAGAGCTTGGATCACATTAACGAAGCTTTGGCAAATAAATTGAGAACGAGGAAAAACCTCTCGTGCTACTACTGCTCCGCTCGTTTCCTCGTATTTTGTATCTCACGCAGTCAGCCCTCGTCTATTCCGTGTGAAAATATACAACGACTAAATGATTTTGGAATCCCCAACATCTAGTAAATAATTCGATTATCCACATTTTCTTATTTTACACTCGATCGAAATGGGAATGTTTACTTATTTTTTTGCGTTTACTTTTTCATCATTTTTCTGTGATTCCTGAGCCAGGCAGCTTCGGGGAGGACTCGGTTGGGTGACCGCTGAGCCATTCATGAGCCTCTGCGGTGAAAAACCCAGACATTCGTCCCGTGGAAATATAGAATCAGAGCAGGAATTACGTATTTCCATGAGATGGACCGACCCAGGGAGAATAAAGGGCCGACGAGGTCGGAGATGGACATATGACACGTCGTGACATCAATGAAGGGAATTGTACACTGGTAGCGAACGCGTATAGGACAAAAGTATAGATGGAACGTCACCAGGTAGTTTGGCTTAGCGCGAAAACCCCGTAGAAATGTTGTCTGTGACGGTGAGTATGGTAACGGTGTGTTCGGCGAGTAGACCCTATCTGATGGTAAGATAATGTAAACTTATGCGAGGCACGCCCGTCCCAGCCGATCCCGGTGGGTAGTAGTCGTAGCACCGTCGGGTTTCTCGAGCGTACATGTTCTAGCATCACCAAAAGTACAGCTTCTTATACATATCTGTATATATGTGGTGGGTAGGATATATATGATATAGATATTCAGTATGAATACGTGTCTTCCGTCCAGGGCGATCTAGCCACCATCATCTCGGTGGGTAGTAAAGGAAAAGCCTAGAGGAAGACCACGGAACACTAGCAATTTCTGCTGTTAGCTACTCTACTGATACCTAATACACATTTCTACTGGTAGTGCGGAGCGACCCCCAAAGCCAACCTCGCCCTGCACCACTACCAAACTTTGCTGGCTTTAATATATCACCCATGTACCTCCTGGTATGTAGGTATTACGGTTCAACCATATGCTCTCATAGAAGCTCCTCCCTGACTTGGCAAAACGTGGCAAAGGGGTGTATGAGATTTTACATAGCCGGAAAGGGCATCGTTTGCGCGGTCAGAGGAAGCAACTGCGGAGAAGAGATCGAGAGGGAGGGAGCCAGTTAAACAGATGTTTATTAGAGTGGAGGAGAGAGTGAGAGAGAAAAGGAGAGGAGCCAGGTACAGAGATTACTGTGTATAGTAAATCAGGGAACAAGATGACCCCTTGGCCCTGCGGCATCATGTGCTCAGCTCGCCTTTAAATATAGACATACATCTAAACACGTTGCATTTTCTCGTTCACTCGCTACCAACCACCACCGACTCCATATGTATCCAACCGACCCACGGACCTCCATATTTTATATTGAGCCGTATCTCAATTCAGATGTAACCTCCTCGAGTTTCCACCTTTACTTTCGAAGCCCTCTCCTCATTTGCATTTCGCTTGATCCGATAATGAGCCACGGTATTACACTTCCTTCCCCCACTCCATTTTATCCTGATATGTATCGAGGTCACACGCGTATTCTTTGAAGAATTGTTCGAGGAACCGGCTCAGACTTTATCGCGCATTAAGCAATTAGTGAAGTATTGATTTTTCTGATGACACGGCTGCTCGGAATACTACTGGCCGCGCAGGAAACCACCGCAGAAGGAATCGAACTGAGAAGGAACAACATCGACCACTACCCGCGCACGCTAACCTCTTGTAACCCCTCTATGATCCGAATCGATATGCGGAACCATTCAATTTTCTCAAATAACTCCTGCCGCTTACAATTAAAGGACAACAAAAAACTTCAAGCTGGGTAACTTTAATGACTTGCTGGAAGTTGGAGAACACTCGTTTATTCATTTTTTTTTTTTTAATTTTCAAACTTCCAGAGGTACTTATCGTAATGCATCATGAATTGAGACTCGTTCACCGAGGATAATCCAAAACCGAGTCGATTTCGGTCGCTGGTGACCTTTGAACGCGATTCCTCCGATGAACATGTCCAGCAGCTTGACCACCGATCGTTTTGTTGTGGTTTGCGGGCTTGATGCGTCGAGGATGTTGGTTAAATGGAAAGCTCGATTTATCAAGGAAGGAATAATTACTTGGCGGTGTGACTTACACCGACAAAAGGTTTGCAGAGAGTGCATCGATTGTTTAGAGTTCAAATTAAAAGTGGAGGAGATCTCACTTGGCAGAAGCCATCGAGGAATCTTGTTAATCTCAAATTCTTTCCATTCGGATTCTGCACGGCGTCAATCCTATTATGTAAAGTGCCGGGAATAAAATTTTTTAACGCTCGGTAAATGAGTTCGAAAAAGCTGGGCAACGAGAATCGTCCAGGAGTATGCGCGTAGAAAATAGTAGGAGATGGAGAGATAGCTTTCAGCGACACGTCATAGAAAGCATTCGCGAATGGCTCGGCGAGGTGATACGGAGACGTAATACCCGGACGAAATACCCTCGTTAAAAACGTGGCTTAACTAACGAAGTCTGATTAAGGGCCGATCGTAAGGCTGGTTTATGCTTCTAGGAATACGAGAAGAGCTTCTGTCGATTTAACTCTCGGTGCGCGAGTCTTCGTACAGTCGCTCACTACCTTTGTGTTAACGCTTATATTCCCGATGAATCCAGTTTCTCCGTAGCACTTTGTAGGTGGTACAGGTAGAGCTCGTACGAAACCACGACATCGCTATCGCGGTTAGTCTCCGGCTCTGGATTTCGGCGTCGTTCATGTATCAATAATAGAAACCAAGCTTGATACGTGCTCTTGAAACGCCATGGAATATAGGCTTCACACAGAAACCTACACATATAGGAGACATTTTATTTGATATGGACGTGTAATGGTGAGGCAGAGTTAAACGTTCTCATCGAATGGTCGAAGCGTCTCTACCAAAGCGGCAATCAACAAACCGCACATGAAACAGTTTCATTGTGCCGCGAATGAAATATGAAAGCTGGCAAGTCGAGTAACTGAGGAACGAAGGCACGTGACATAAAGTCAATTGGTCAATTTTGGATAGTATTGATCTTCCTTTGACGGACTCTGACAAGAGAAAGAAAGATGCGGTGTGACCTCATCGATAGGTCGCTCGGAAAATTGGGCTCGCGTGCTAATTGGAGAATCAGTCATCGATCTGACAACAATGGACGCGGTGGTCGCGGTCGCCGAAAACTGATGGGACAGCTACTAAGAATGAAAGGATCGCGCGTTTTGAAACATGCGATTGGAGAAAAAAGATCGAGCTGACTGCCGGTGGGAAAATATTTTATTGAAGGGCAGGGAGTTGCACGAGAGGTTGCTTGCTTGTTCCGACTTGGCTCTCGTACAACCCACCGAAGCTGCTACACTCAGCATCGCGGTCCATCTCGATCTCTCTTGCTCCTTCGCGAGACAATCGGCAAAGGAAAGTTGTTCGGGAACCTACTGAAACTCGATGGCAAAGTTCGTTCGTCTCTCCGTGCGAACTTGAAATTGGAGGACACCCAACGTCCAAGGCTTCACACAGCAGCACTACCGACTTCGATCGTACAAGAGAAACTACCAAGGAACATAAGGGGGACTTGACTCTTCGCGAATTCTACTTCATGCTCTCATCTCGAAACGAGCCCTTTTCACGTGTTCCCTGTAATCATTCAGATTCGCCCACTGTTAGAATCGTCCTTGACTATAACCGTGAGCAGTACGTGATTCCGTTTTATAAGAGAAGTAAAGGGTCTTTGAGGCACCACAGGTGGAAGCAGGGACTGATAGTTTAGGAAATATTCATTGAAAATGCTGGAGAATCTATGAAGATAAGGTTTCGAGTGTAAAAACGAGGATGAGACACAATCCCGAGTTGGTTCTCGATTATCGAAAAAGACGTTGAGAGACTCCGAGAGTCGTAGGCGAAAGGTACAACGAGCTTGGATAGCCATTAGCTCTCATTTATCACGGTGGATCGGAAGCTCAACACCCTTTTACGAAGGACCAGAAAGTCTACGGCTGTGGTGCAGATTGCGGAAAAAAATTAACCGTCCGATGTATTTCCCAGTGGAGCACGAATCATTAGTCAGACGTTGATTGCTGGCGGAAGCATTCGAGCGAGATTTTCGAAAGGAGCCACAAGCCAGTTGACGATTGATCATTCGATCGAAACTATCGACGTTGCGCGACTATTGTCTGTTTCCAACTTGGACGCATTCATGGAGCTAACAATGATAAGATTCCGAGATGAAAACACGTGGACATAGCCAAGATCACTGCGAAACTGAGGAAATCGATTTGAAGCATCGAAACAAACGATTCCTATTTCTTCGTACGCTTTTCCCCGATAGAACGTGTTGCCGTTCGTTCTGAGAGGCCAAGACACATTATCAAAGAGGATAGAAGCTTTCAAGGATAGGAGAGGTCACCAGGAGTATCCCGTAGTAGGTACGAAAATGAAAACGGATCGAATTGCTGTGCAGGAGCTGGGTAAAAGGGTAACAAAAGCCAGTATAGCGGTGAAAGGAGAGGGAGAGCTGAACGCGCCACTCTGTATAGTCCTCGTAACTTCCAATAGGTTCCTCAAAGTTTACTCTATACTATATTAGCGGTGGGTAGTGGTATAACACACAAGCCACGTTATACATATAAGCGCGTCCTCCACCGGTCCAACTTTAGCGAAGGGCCGGCCTCAATTAGCGCCTGACGATGAAAAATTGGCCAACCTCGGGTTCAAGCCTTCATGGAGTTGGTATTTTAAATTCATTAAATATATAGCTATATAGACTGCGTGATGATATTGCGAAATTCCTCAATAGAGCCTGCCATTAGGTGCCATTATTTAAACTCGTTGGAACTTTGTTCTCTCATCATTTGTATTTTTTATTTTTCAATGCGGCGGTGCTTGCTGCCGGAGCCAAAGGTTTGTCGAGTGAATTTCAAAAATCGACCAGCTTCGAGGACGAGGATCCCGAATAAAGTTTTCCATCTGATAAAAAAGTATTTTACTGCTGGTAATTACCTTCGTGGATTTTTGAGGTTTTTAATAAATTGAGAGACACGCATCAACAACACTACGAGAGGAACACAGTGAATGCTATGAACCGGAAGCGCGGAACATTTTTTTACTTATTTTCATACATCCCGCAGCATTTTCTTCATATACGTGTCCTTCTTTCCGAGGATATTTTTTTTTTTCACGAAAAGCAGAATTCACGAATAGCTGAAAGTATATCAGACAAAACAGAGAGACACATATATAGCTGGGTGATGCTCTGGCTCCCGCGAGAATATCGCGAGGTACGTATTTTCTTATAAATAGAAAATGCCGCGGTTGAGCTTCGCTGTCTGAGCAGGGATGTTATGCACCACCCACCTCCTATATCTCGCTCTTTCTCTCTCTCTCTCTGTCTCTCTCTTTTTGCCCTGCATCCTCGAAACACCCCCCCGCGCCCTCTGGTCGTAACACTTTTTTTACTTTTTGCGCGCCCTCCTTCGTCCGCCCATTGCACTTTCTTTCTTCGTGTAACTCAACCACCCTCCTGCTCCCCTTGCCTTCCCTCTCCCTCTCTCTCTCTCTCTCTCTACTTCTTTACTCCTTTTAAACCCGCGAGCCGCGTGTGCTTTCTACACTTCGTAGCGTCTTCGCAGTGATAGCACTCGGCACTTGGGATGCAAGATGAATAGCCCCGTGATCCTCGTACCTACGTAGAAATCTTTCAGCTTTTCGAGATTGGTTAAGGCTCGAGGCTGGTTCCTCTCTATCGAGTGAGCATTTCTATTCTTCAGATTTTCAAGTGTATACGACCAATAAGAATCCTCTACCATCTCGACTGCCACGTAATGTCACTTCACCCGAGTCTCAAGCATGGTAACTACACTCTCAACAGGATCTTAGCATTCGGAACGACATCCAATCGGTCTCGTATCTTGGGACAGGCGTCGTCCGATCGTCGCGAGGATTTCTCGCAGTGTTGTACCTTTCAGTATTTCTATTAAGCTGGAATCAGCAAGGAGCTGCTGCAACTCCTTACCCGTTTAAAATCTAAATCGCAGGGAATCTCGTTTGAAAAGGAAGAGACATCGATCACGCGTTTCGTGTTATTTTCTTCATTTTCGCCACCGTCTCGAATCTCTCAATTTGCAATCGCTCAGACGTTTCCACGTTTCGGGTGGTCCAGTCAATTTCAAGTAATCACGGAATAAATTGCGGAAGAAAAAGGAGAGGAAAAAGGATGTGGGAATGAGGGAGGAATACGTGGATGCTGGTTCATGCGGGATTTATAATTCAGCTCGTACTCGTAAGATGTATTTCTGGCAGCCTTGACTGTTCGAACAAAAGGGTAACAGGATTACGAGATGAGTTGCGATATAAATGTAAATGTGAAAGGTGGGAGAGAGGGAGGCTGGAGCGAAATGTCGACGGTAGACGAAGAGCTAGATGAGGTCGGTGAGCCAACGCGAAGAAACTAAAGCGGCTAAGAGAAGGGAGTCCAAGATAATAAAGCGAGAAGGAGTGGTGGAAAACAAGGGCCGAACCAAGACAGCGGAAGATCCGGTTTCTTCGTAGCGCGGGGTCTCTCGCTTATTAAAATATCTAACACGATTACTGCAGAGTTGCCAACTATAATAGAGTGACTTGAAGTTGGGTTTGCTGCTCATTTCTGTGGAGCGGCAAATGGTGAGACGGGCAGGAGGATTGTTAAAGCTGGATGACGTACAGGAGCAGCGCGACTATACGTGAATAGTTTCGCAAAATATAGAGCAATAATACCGAGCTGCTATTCCAATAAACGATTCAGCCCTTAAATCTTTTGATTCTATTGTCGCCTATTCATCGTGCACCCTATAACGGAGATTGCCAATTTTTAATTCCTCTCGCGCACTCACCAATCCCAACGGGAATATGGAAATTTCTTGGGAATCGACTCCACTCGTCGAGAGTAAACTGCAGAGAGTAAACCATACCCACTTGTCAAACCTAAACGATGCTTAATGTAAATACAAAATATTCCGAGGGTGGTATTTAGTTTGATTAATCAAACACTTTCTCTTACGCTTACGGGTACTTCCCCCGCAGCCCGTACATTTCGAAAACTTTCCTGTAGCGACGACGATGGCTCAAAGCGTGCTCGCGAGTAACAAATACATTTAGTGAACGGTATTTAGAATGTGCCTTGGATTCAGTTGGTCGGGAACTCTGTTGCGCAAAATTAATGGGATGTTGTTGTATTTTCATAACCGGAAAAAACGGAGAAACGTACTGTTGGCGTATTTGGTGTTACCAGCAGAAGCAGCGGCAGCAAGCATCAGGTCGAAAAATGGTGGCTCGGAATGAGTGAACGAAGCAAAGAAGAGGAGAAAGTTGGTGGATGTATCGCCGGGGCGGAACCGTGGTGAAAATTAGTCCGTATTGAATATCTCCCGGGGGTGAGAATGCAAGGAGAAGAAGAGGGTGAGAGGAGAGAGGCGGAGGTGTAGGTTGAGGCGCGGGATGACGTGACTATACGTATAAGCGAGCTATACGAACGAGCCCGTACCGACAGAGACTTTAACGGCCGACGGCACATCGCTCCGCGCTCCCCAAGGCGTCTCATAATTAAATTCGGCCAAATTTCTCCCACCCCGGCCATTGTCCCGTAACTAGCTATTGTGCCGAGAAGCCCACCCTCTTAACATCGCCCGCTCGTCGCCGCACGCAAACTTATTCTACCAGGACGATTTCTAGCCACGTTGTCGCTACACACAATCACAGCTTTTCATTCCCTCTTCTATCCCTTTGCCCACTATTTTCTCGCCAACTTTCTCGCCCATACTTTCAACGATTAAAACAAGAAATCCACCGATTCTCTGCTTTGGCTTATTTATCGATAGTCGAATT
Organism: Campopleginae sp. 14b; assembly: GCA_030522525.1. NCBI lineage: Eukaryota > Metazoa > Arthropoda > Insecta > Hymenoptera > Ichneumonidae > Campopleginae sp. 14b. The sequence goes on from JAPYYS010001203.1 coordinate 71,633, forward strand.
GGAGGAGGGACTAGTTGTCGAGTCCGATACGACAATAAAGTACAATGAGCGTTACAGCTCGCGCAAAGGAATCCACCTTCTTTCCAAGTATTGCAAATACAAACGATCAACCAAGAACCGCTCCATATATACCAACACAAGGCTAAAACTTATTTCGAATCGGCTTCCATTCCAATGTCTTGGCTAGACGTTCCTACGGTAATCGAATTGGACAGCGAGATTTATATTCGACTTATCGACGCTCGAACCGCTGGAGCGGAACTACAACATCGGGGACAACTTAAAACGGTAGGACGAGGCTCCCGGAATAAAGTTAAAATAAATAAAAAGTGAAGAAATAAAAATGAGAGCAAAGTCTATACACCGGAAATGTGTACAACTACCCATGCACCCCCTCCTCCTCCTCCTCCTCCTCCCTCTTTCTAACGTTATGACCGAGCAGCTTCAACCTCAAAACTTTTTGAAGGATTGTAGCGGCGTTGCTCTTGCTTTCGCGGTTATTGGACATCGCGGCGAGGCAGTCTCAGCCTTCCCACGACTGATATATCCGAGCACGTGCTTTTTCACGAATCATCCAGCCAATTTCGATCGCACTCTCTTGCCTCTATCTATAAATGCATAAAACTGCATTCCCATGGATTTATTTTCCATCATTTTTATTTATTTTTATTCTCTTCTTCATTTTTCCTCCAACATTTACCCTCGAGGCTTTCTCATTATGGATTTACATGCAACCGTCGAGTCTCTCGAGAAGTGACATTATCAAATTTAATATCGATGTTTGAGGTTCATACTTGCGATCGACTCTCCTGATTGTAGCAACGCGTGCGAGTGCTCGGGAAAATATGATTTTCGAGATTTTACTTGTTGTTTACATTTGAGGCTGTGGATTGGCAAGTAACGAGAGGTTGGTATTTGTTATTTCTAACGATAATAAATTAACGAAAATTCGATGGACCATGAACACGATGTTTCATGAAATTCATAGAGTTTGGGTCTTCGCGTAGACAAACAAAAAAGAGAAATTGCGATAAAAGTTTGGAAAGAACGAGACGTAAGAGAAAAAATATCTCAAGGCCATGGCTGTGATAAATAAATTTTGTATCGAAAGTAGCGCAGAGAGAATCGAATAAAACGAGAATTGCTTCTGCTGGAAGTATCGAGGGCGGTATGCGGCAAGTTTTGAAAGACTTAGGAGACGCGGAATGACGGTAAAAAAAGTTGAACGAAGTATGAAAAACGTTCGCTTCGTGCCAACACAACGAAACGATACGTTTACGTTTTATTTGGCAAAGCCGTTCCGCAGCTCATGGCTACAGGAATGATTGGGCGCGTCTGTGTCTGTCGACCGTACGTCAGGAAAGTTAAACAAATGACAAGTATCGGGATCGTATGGGAAAACTATATGATTTTCTCTCCACACGCATGAACCCCGACGCAACATCCACGAGCGAGACTTTTGAAAGGCTCTGGCTCTTGTTTAAATAGTCATTTGGGGAACATTTGCAATTTGACATGTTTGGCACTATCGCGAGAGCTTTAGAACGATGTTTCATTTTTGGGAAGGTAATAGAGGGAAAATATCGGTGAAGCATATGTGCGGTATGATACGCGACATATGTATATTCCAGTGCGGGGCACGTACTTTGTGACGAAGGAGCGAGAAGAGTATGTGTGCGGGCCAATATAGGCCGCGCACGTTTACGCCGTACACCGAGCGCGGCGATAGGTATATTACGAAGTTCGAGTGGTGGCATCAGCATCGGTCGAGGATGCTAGGGTTAGGTATATGCGTGAGTTACGTGCTACGGCCATTAGTAAGATTGCTACCCTCGCCGATGAGCGGCTGCTCGCATAAAATAATATGAGAGAACGGCCAGCCGAGTTTGCCGATCGTGGCCTAATGAAATTGCTTGGAAAACAGCCGGTTAGTGTTGGCGGTCTCGCTAAACCCCTGTCTACCTTTCTCCCCCTCCCACGCTCACCCTCTGTGCTTTTTCTGTCGGTTGTCGCATCAACAAATTAAATAAGAAAGGTACAAAGAGAACGCGCGGTCGCATTGAATATTTCACGACAACGCGATAAAGCATGTTCGTTACATTCGATCGAGCGATTCTCACCCTGAAATGTCTTTCTCCGAGNNCTATAAAACGTTCGAAAAACAATTGTTGGGTTACTTTTCAAGATAAAAACGGATATTGCCCGAACGTGGCCAAGCTTTTCGCAAACATTGATATTTACGACTCGAATACAGTGCGAGTGTGATTAGCGAACAAATACTCGAAGCTTAACAGAGTTGGAATAGCGCTGTATGGGATGGTCAAACATTTTTATGCCCAGAAATTACATTGCGCTAAACTTTCCTCCTTAAAGAGCCACAACTCATTAAGCATTTTTTTAAATGGACATACGAAGAATTGTGAAGCATGATCGTCGACCAATATTTCCCACACGATGATTAATGACGTAACGCGCGCGTCGCATGAGATAACAAAACAAAGCTTAATGAGGTCGCGCTACGTAAGAATTGAAACGGTGGCTCGTACCAACGCGCCACTATTCCCGGGGAAACAATTAATCGCAATCCCCAATATTGACACGATATCAATATTTGACAAGCATCCCCGCGTCTATTGTGCGACACGATTCACTCTTCTACACACCTTTTTCCCTATCGACCGTTCCAATGAATACTTTACCACCTGATTCTCATGATTGGCGTCAAAACCGGTATGAAAGGGACTGAATATATTTTTTGAACCTTTTCATGTCTTCGGGATTGAATTAGGCAGGTGCAGCGCGGTATTTTCGAACGAAATTATTGTCGTTCCCGATCGATAGAGTCGAAGAATCGCCCGGAACTCGTATTGCTCCGCGCGGCTGCGAAGTTTTGAAATTTTTTTATTTTCCTCCGTGCATTGGTCACAAGCAACTCGGGGGAGAAAAAAAAACAGCAGTTGTAAAGAAAGATAAGGGCGAGCGGTGAATGTAAACGGAGAAAGGTAAGTAGGAACGTTTACGAATGGTAGAAAAGCAGGAGTAAATTCGGAATGACTTGAGAATAGTTGAAAAGTACTTGGAGCGTTACGCCTGTGTAACAATTAAGGACGTAGGTTGTTAGAGGCAGTTTTTCATGTTGTTTTTCACTTGGAGTTTGGAAGAGAGGGTTTGGCTGATATTGTATACAGGGAGGAATGAAGAGGTCAATTCCAGGGCGATTGTGAAAGTAGGGGGCAGGGAGGTTGGCCCGGAGCAGGAGCCTACCGGCGGGGGTGTGTAGCGTGATATACGCCAAGGCGCCAGCAGCAAGAGATGGGGAGGGGGTTGGCCACAACGAGCAATTATATGGCGGGCCAGAGTTGACCATAAAAATGATCGTAAATAGCGAGGTGGTGTTACGAGAGGGCTAGCCCACGTAAACTCCCTCGGGTCGACTGCGCGTCGCGCTCGCCGAAGATCTAGAGTGCCTCGGCTCTACCGAACACCAGAGCACCAGGCAGCGTGCTCAAGGCCGCCAAGTAAACCGGCAACCCCCTGGCCGCAGGCCAAAATCACCCCTTCGAATTATGAGAGACTCAGCGACGAGGCACAACGGCCCGCCACTCGTCCACAGCGATATCGCTCTCGCATATCTTTCACCCTTTACGATACCCCCTCCCGACCTCCCTCCCGTTCACCTGCAACGACTGTTTATCCCGAAACACGTACGATCTCCTTTTTTTCCTCCCATTTCCTCACACACCAGCCTCCGCGTTACATTATTACTCATTTACCCGTGTTATTTGTTGCTCCGACTAAAATCGTAATTAGCGATTGAACCAGTATTAGTATAGCAGATGAAAACGAATGAAACAGGGTTTAGGAGGCAATTTCATGCAGCCAGCTCGCTCCGGGCGTACTCTACCAAAGGTACGCGTATGTGTAAGCCGCTCGACACATACATACTTTAATACGTCCAGCTGAAACTCTCGTACACGCGTTTATCTGTTTATCAACGCATCGCTTGGCTCTTTCTCCCTTTCGAGTAAATACACAGGGGCTAATATAACGCCCTGGTATACACACAAACGCCAACCTGAAGTTTACAACTTGGCCACTCTGTAATGATGCTCGATACAAATGTACGAGTCCGACGATTTGTACCTTCCACAGTTCGTAATTAGCTCCTATCGTGGATTTTGCTAAATATGATTGTTCGGTACACACATCGCGTGTTTCTCTTCTCTAATGAAAATTAAACGAACCTTTTTTTCACATTTGACATGACATTTCAAAATTACCCCTAAAGGCTTTGCCTCGTTGCATCGAGTTCGCTCGTCGAAACATTTTTCCTTCGAATGATATTCTTCCAGAAATCCAAAAAACGTTTATTTCAAGATTGAAAAAAAAGAAAAAAAAAGAAAGAAAATTTCCCATCGAGATTCTGATTATCGTTGTCCTTTGATGAAAATCAGCGCAGAAAAAGGTTCTTCCCACTGATCCGAGAGCGGCATGGAATATTCGTTCCGCGATCCGATTTCCCTGTTAAATGGTTAATCTGCTTTGCGAGGGTGAATGTATTCCAGGTGCAGAAGCAACTCACTTCGTTTTTCTCTCTCGTCTTTAGAAACATCGAGAGCTTTCTCAAGTCTCGAGTCTATACGGGCGCGAATCTCGGCCAAACTACCTTTACATTCTCCGGTGGATACAATACGCGTCTTTCAGCTTTTCTGATCGAATTCCTCAGATCGAGGAGCAGCCCATCCAGCGTCCACCACTGTCGTAAACTCTCGGCTGTTCTTTCACTGGTCTATCCTCGAGGAACGTGAAACACACAGATTCAAATCTACGCTTCACGTTCTCTCAGTCTTTTCTCGTCTTCGCAGCAGCACACCTGAGCTGATATAAAACTCTCGATTTTATTTATTTCCAAATTGGATTCGTATTTTAAGAAAAACAAAGAAAACCCAAAGAAAACGGATTTTTTTCACGAGGGCCATTAAATGCACACAGTTCGTGGGCACTGATTTTTTGAAAACCACCATCGACAACACCTTCAGGGTTGTTTTGTATTCGTAACAAGTACTTCGAGTTCTTAGTGTCTAAGTGAAATCAACATAAGAGAGAAATCCGATGAAAATAATGTTTTATTCATCAATGAAGCCAATAAATCTGAAAAAAATCCGATGTAGCTTGCCGCGGAATAGGTTTCTCTAGATTTATTGGGGTCCGTGTCTGTACGAGGTAAGAAAAAAAAAGAAAAGAAAAAAAAAGGGAAGGTCTGAAATAAGCAATGCTCCACAATGCATAGAAACGATCGGTTAACGTTAAATCGCTTAACCGAAACTCATTGTTATTCACATAACAAGAAGTAACACCGCGAAAAGAACAAGCATCGGAAGTTAAAGATGGCTTTCTCAGCGGCGGGTTGGATAAAAGTTTGCGCGATAAGGTACTCGGCGGGGCACGTATTTCCTCCTTATCCGCGTGTCTTCAAAGTCGAGCATGACTTATCAGTGTCGTGAGACTGTGCTCGAACGAAGAATATGGCTTGGGAGTTTGATATCGAATAATGAAAAGTGAAATTATGATAACCACAGCGGTTGGTGGGTCTGTGTGACCCACCAACGCAGTTTTTTTGTTGTATAAAGAATCGGCTGAGCGCAGTTGCCGGGGTTCATTTTGTATTTACGTTTCTCGAAAGATTCTCCGCGGGCGATTGTTACGGCGCCAAGAATGTAGGAGCAATTTGTTATTAGCGGTGATATCTCAGCACGCGTCAATAATGGAATAATGGTGGCGCGGTCTATTCAGCCGCGAAGAGAGAGAGAGAGAGAGAGAGAGAGAGAGAGTAAAAGTGCGAGAGAGTTCGGAGGTGGCAGGCGAAATCAGATACGATTGCGCATAATTCATCTGGGACGCGGTACAGCGAACGCGCGGCGGTGGCGGCGGTAGAGGTGGACTCGCAACCCTTTCAGGTACCCGACATTAAATTATAAAGTCAAAACCATCGGAGCCCGCGGAGATGATATAAATGCGAGTATTATACGGTGGAAGGGCAAGGCGGGAGGAGGAGGAGGAGTTCTCACCGCACGGCATCCTCTGGGTCACCCCGTTTTCACCCATACGCCCCTGCTCTGCTTTCTCCCGCTGACTTCTCTCCGCGAAGCTCCCGCGGACGATAAGTGTTTGAAATATTGAAAGCTGAAGCGCGAGCGAGGAGCCGGGGCAAGAGAAAGGGGTGAACGCGAGTAGAAGCCGGAGCAGGAGATGGAGGAGGAGAACGAGGAGGATCGCGCGCGCGAGGCAAAGCGAAAGCGGCAACGAGGATGAGGGAGGCAGAGAGCAGGTTACAGAGCCCGACGCTGTAGGCGACCGTTTCCTCCCCTCCTCCCGTATGCGACGGCTGGGCTATAATACTACCATTTATACGGTGTGTGCCGGTTGCCCGGGGATTCGAGGTGCAGGCCGAGGTCGTACGCCCGGAGCTATCTGGCCACCGGTTTCATATGCACCACGATTCTATGAAGGCCCTTACCGCCAGATTGATAGCCCCTTTGTCTCTTACTACCTATATATTCCCCATCTCAAGTATTGGAAGCACGGTAACGATCATCAACCCTTCAAACCTCTCTTCTTCGCTTTCTCGGGCCCTCGTTCTCGTCAACCTCATCCGCGCGGCTTACCGCCAACTTTTTCTTCCGGCCTTATCGTCATTTCATTTTTCACTATCTTTCCCTCCAACAATTTCCAATCGCTCGCCAATGTCGAACACCGGATCATGACGGAGTTTCCCTTTGAACCCGCGAAAAAATGCTTTTTTTCGTCGCTTCCAAGAGATTCATTTCCCGCTGATCTTTAGAGACGTCACTAAGAAACAACAAATTGCAGCATAGTCTTACGTGAGACATCAGACAATGCTATATATATGGAAGGAAAATACCCGCTCGCTCTCTGTTCCCGAACAATACGATACTCGATATCATGGCCAAGAGAAATCCACACGTGGTGGAGTCAAAATTACAGGGCTGGCGTCGCGTATCCCAGATACGAATATATGCAAAAACAGAGCTCGGAGAACTGAGCCGTAAAAACAATGGGAAATGGGAATTTCCGGGGTTGTTCGTTATGCAACTTATCGAGAATATTTCTCATTGTTTTTTTCCATTTTTCTTCGATGGACGTAAATTTAACATGGCTGGGATTCAACTCTTTCTTTTTTGCTCTTGTGCTACGTAATGTTGGTCGTTATTCGACTAACGAAGTAGCCAACGGGATTCGAGGGGATGGCGTGGATGTAAAATAAAAAAAAAAAAGATTTTTTCTATGGTGGTAAATAAATTTGGCGAATGGAAGATTGCGTTGAGGCGGTTGAGGGAGAATCGGTGGGATCCGCATAACCGAACCCGTTCACGAAGCAACTTGGGACTATTATAATTCTTCTATGACAAGAAATGAATGGTGCATCTTGAATCTCCCTTGGTAGCTACAAAACCTTCAACCCCTTGATTGCCACTAAATTGCGAGCGTCTCTCCAGGGTTCCGCCATCGTTTCTGTCTCGCACCAAGTCCCAAGCCTGTGTCGAGGGAATAGCCTAGTCGAAAGAACGGCCAGAAGGAGGTAGACAAGAAGATAATCCCGATGTGTTTGTTGATTCCTACCCTCTTCCGGAGTTCCGGCGTTGCATACCTTTTTGCTTATTTCTCCGTTTTTTTTGTTTATTTCTCTCCCGCGCATTGCTTCTGTACCTTTTTCATTCTTTTTCCATTGTCATCGCCGAGTTTCTTGATTCCAACTGTATTTATTTTCACTGCCGGACAGTCTTACAATGGAAAATGTGTTCTAGGGATTCTCCGATCGACATCCCAATTCATCTTTTCCGTCAAAGGTCTCTCCCTCTCCTCGATTCTTTAGTTCGATTCGTTTGCTTTATATTTCGTTTGGGTTTACTCGAACACAGCGAGGATTACCCGAACGTAAGCTCGCCCTCGGTCTTTGCCAAACTATTCCGTCAGCTTCTTCATCGCTCGCTGTCAACAGCTTACTCCCCCGCCTCTTACTATCCTCTTATCTGTATGTGCGCCTTGTTCTCTACGCCACAAACTACCCACCGCGCATTTCCTGCCGAACAGGATGAAGAATGCCAAGTTTGTACGAGACGAGGATTTAATGTTGTAAAATATGTTACGTAAATCCATGTCCGAGGGGGATTGACCGGAAAAACGTTGAAGCGTATGACGAATAAACACTACAGTGCGTCGGATTTGTTCGAGGATGCAAAAGATGGTGAATTCGAGGATATCGCGCTGTGAGAGGTAATCAGTTCGAGTTGTACACTCAGAACCGAGCAATCAGGACACCGTGGACATAATTAAAGCAGGCACAAGCCTCGCCGAATGTGAAATTAAGAAAAAAATATGAATTTATATAAATGATACGCGCGTATAGCGCCAAGAGGTACCCCATCATTTTTTCCCTTGCTTATATTCGACCGCGCTCCATCGTTGAGTCCACATCAAGATATTAATTTCTAAGGCACTTGAGTGCACGCGATGTTAAGAACTTTTTATTGATTTTTCTTCATGGAATAAAGCAAGTGCCGCAGCGGATGAAAAAATATAACGTGATGGTCGATCAAGAGCTAACACATTGGTCAGGCTTCGCGTTTCGACTCCCATAAACTGATTTGCCTTCAATTATTATTATTTTTACGAGGGATCTTACGGAGGGGAAAATTGTTAGCCCACGCCAAGTGCGTGTTGAATATTCACGAAAGCTGTGAGACTAATTAACCTCGAAAAAGATGATTAATAACGATTACTTTGCGGAGTCATCGATTAATTAATTAAAAACTCGACGATATCGCATTTCCATCGATTATTTCACTAACTTTCGTTAGTGATTTTTCGAAAGTTCGTTCGAGTCATCCAACTTTAGTCTTCGATCGATACGTGCGCGAATTTCATGGAATTTCGAATAAAAAATCAAACAGTTTGTTTATATGGGAAAAAGTTTTTTCATCAATAGTTCGTCCCTTTCTCATAAATTGAGGAAATAAATAGATCAATTATAAACAAAAATAATTAGTTGGACCCTCAGGTCCGGGTCGACCGAGAGCAAGTAATGAGATGAATAAATCGTGAGGTGGACAGTATTGCATCTACTTTTTCCAACAGCAACTTTTCGTTGCGAAAATTTTAGCATATTTTAATTTTGGACTGAACGAAAGTTGGAGCAGATATTTCGAAACGATCGATTGAGGAGACAAAATGAAGTAACAAAAAGAAAAGATGCTTGCTCTGTGTCCGGATGGCTCTCTCGTCGATTGTAAAAACTTGGAGAGCGATGACATTGGTAATAAGAAAATAGCACAATTGCTTTTCGATTTCTTGGTCGTTGTTATACGGATAGAGAATTAATTGGCTGTCTCAACGGCCGGTGGACATTCCATAAGGCAAAGCTATGGTTTGAGAGGTTGGCGAAATAGCGATCGTCATAAAGGCGCTCTCAGAACAAAAATTAAATATCTTCGCAACAGCGATAAAATGCGAAAGTTGAGAGGATTGGGGGAAGGGAGGGGGGGGGGGGGCTCGGTGGAAGCTTTCTTGGTTGGTCGATCGGAAAAAAAGGAGACGAAGGAGAAGAAGCAGAGAAGATGGGATTGGAAATGCCGATATGAGCAACTTGCGCGAGAGACTCGAGGGCAATAAAGACGAAGTACACTCTGCTGAGGTTCGTCACTGACCAACGCCCTAAAGCGAGCGTCAGATCGTTGGTCCGTAATCCCCATGGGTTGATCGATTCACTCGCGTACCATATAAATTGAATAAACTCGTATGGATGAACGAACAAAAGAGAAGCCTCTGCTGAGCTTGTAGTTGGCACGTTTTTCTTCCTCGTTCAATTGACTTTCCGGCTATTCATAACATTTTAACCGCCCTCAACCCCATAAAAATCTCGATTTTGTTTTTTTTCAACGAAAACAAAGTTTCTACGATCAAGTTAAAAAGAAGAAGAAGAATCAAGAGGGGAAAAATGGTACGGCCCATAATTCTCGGATCGCGTGTCGCACCCGAGGCTTTGGGATTAGCCTTCGGATATAAGGCATCAAAAAAAAATGAGGAAAAAACAAAACGAAAACGCAAGAAAAGAAAGAAAAATAAAAGAAGAGTTTGCCCGGTGCAATCATTCGAGCAACAGTGGCTGTAACAGTAACAGTTACCGCTATTCCTCATTTATAATGGTACGGAATCTCATTGCAAGTGCCAAGGATTCTTACTTTCTTTCTTTCTTTTACTGCAGCGTTAGGTTTGTTGAACTTTTAATACTCGATGGAAGGCTCCCCTGGAAGGCTATAGCGCTGGCTTCTCTCTCAGGGCGCTAAGTACGATATGGCCGTAGCTTGGTTGAGCTTAAGAGTGCCGGTTCTCAGTTCTTTCAACACCCCCCACCTCGTGTACGCTTGGAGCATGCCCCAAGCCTGCCCCCCGTTCCTTTCGTACGCCGGAATAACGAGAGGTTTATAGAGAAAACTTTGGTTCCTCGAGACTGTGGATTAGCGGTTCACCAAAGTATTATTAAGTACCTGGCTACCTAAACTACCGCCTACATCAGCGAAAACTCACAACATAACTCAAGACTTTTCCACGTCAAGTCATTACGCTTATTATATATGGATATAGATCGTTAATCATCCAACATATATTTATTCTTTCCATATCTGTTTGTTCAAGCACATTCTCAACTTGTTTTTTTCTCCCTGCTTTTTAACTCTCGCTGCTCTTGCTCAATATGACTATCTCTACCAAAGCTCCAACAACCAGACTCGTAAAAAACAGAGAGAATATTCTTGCCTCGGATAAAAGCTTGGAAAGGTTGGCGGCTTGTTTTTGGTAAGAAAAATTTCGTGCTTCGAATTGATCGTCGGCCTCGGGATTGACCCAACATTCCAAAAGCTGACGCACATGTGTGTGAACCTTTTTTTTTTGTTTTCTTTTTCTTTCTTTTCCTCGCTTTCTACCAAAGGTGTTGAGTATTCGGCATGCGGTATGTACTTATCGGATGGGTCGGTATATTGTTCGAACGAAATTTGATGGAGGCAGAAGGAAAGGAGTGAAAATAGTAGGAAGCATGTAGACCATAGTAACAGCAGCAAGGGGAAGGCGGAGTGCGAGAACGTAGCAACTTGAAAGTTGCAACGAAAGTGCCTCAGCACGAAACCATTCTTCTCAGAATGTCTACATCCAAGCGGAGTTTTGTACACTGAGTATCTGCCACTTTTTAAGTGCCTTCGATTTTCTATTTCGCTCGCACTCAGCCAAGTTGGAGGGTAACCTTTCCCCGGCTGCTTGGCATCTCGTCCCCGCATCCTTTCCGTACTTCCTCCTGTACTTTTTTCGTTTGAAAGATAAAAAAAAAAAAAGGAAAAAGGAAAAAGGAAGAAGAGAGTGGGATAAAATCCGTCTATACATGTAGCGCTACGATTCGTGCGACGGCGATCCTTTATTTCTTCATGACCGAAGCTTCATCGCGCGCGGCGCGCTATGCTCGATCAAATAAAACGCTCACATCTTATATCCCTCGGAGAAATGGTGGCAGCGTTTAGAAATCGTCCTGACGTTGCGGGCCAACTAATCCAAAGCAAAGCCTTGTATTCAATGATGGACGGAAGACAATATCTATTAGTGGTTGAGGGTGAAACGCGGCCGAGATAGAAAAAACGGAGAAAAACAATTGACGGTGAGGATTTTCGATCGGGACTAGCAATCGAATATTCCTGGGGAAGCTTGATATCGAAGAAAAGAGAAGGAAAATAAAAATAGGAGGCCGACAGATACAAGCTGAATTACACACCCGGCGCAGGGGAGATTCGTTTCGTTTACCGCGCGTAACGCCGTTACACCAATGGAATATATATCCGATCGGAAAGGCCGGAGGAGTTTCTCGTTGGATTGTTCATTTCGCAAAACAAGAGTTGTTTCGCCGCTACCTATTAAACAGACGGAAATAGGATGGAAAAAAAAATCACACATCATGGTCCATTGGATTGGCACGAGCTGACGGCCCATGAAATGAACAAGCTTTCCCTCGGCCCCTCAAGTGACCACGCGAATCGTCCGTCCGTATGTACGACATGTTCCACGGCTTCCGTGTCCCTTGAGCAGTCCGAACGAGCAATCCGTCGAGAATCTCCGTCGCGTCGACTCCCATAGTCCCGCTCACAGTAACACCCTACGGCTTTGCGCACGTAACCATCTCTGCTTGCTGGTCCCCAATATCAACGCCCACCTATCCGCACCAACTTGGATTACTGACAACGATATATGTTGCTCAAGGTGGAATACTCTGCTCGGCAACAGTGCTAGCCGGATCTAGCCCTGTCGTCATATCCATTTTTTTCTCTTCCGCCTCAATGATCTTGCCCAGTTTTCTTATCAACGTGTGACGCATCTACTTGCCAGGCATTACGTGCATTCGCGTCCGAATCCCATTAGCTCTCTCGACCATGTCCCATGACACATGTGTCACCCACTTTTTTCTTTTGCTCATCCCAGAGGCCTAATAATTATTCCAATAATAACAATATTTCTGAGCATGAAAAAGAACAAACCATAAACTTGGAGAAATTGCGATTTTTTAAAGAAACTCGAAACGTCTCGCAAAATTTGATAATAGTTTTTTTTTCTCCAGAAAAAAATGGAGAAATGAATTTTTGGTGTTCATGGAATCGCTCGAATTCGCAAGACTCGGCTTGCGCAATCATTCAGGCCAAATTAACTTACTGAGATCTGCTCGTACAGCCATAACGTGCAGTCGCTAATACGTGAAGAGCTATAAGCGCGTACAATGTTCTCTATATCAGTGGTTTTACATGCACCAGCTACGGTGGTCGAGGGCGCCGAGGATGAAATCGATTTTTTTTAGCTTCGCCGGTTGAAGCAACTCCCAGGGATTTTATAACGTTCGAAGACAAGCAATTTCGAGTTACGGCACGATAAAATGCGTCGTGCCAATGCGATTGGGACCGCCTGGCTTCTCCGTCTCTCTATCTTTCCTGTCGCTATATCCTCCGGCGCTCGCGATTCTCTGCGTTTTACAAGCTTTCCATGTACATATACGTGTCTTCGCGAACGAAAAGAAGAACGAGGCAATGAAAGCGGAGCGAGAGTGAAGCGCAACGGAGAAGAGCATTTGTACATATATATAATTGAAATGATTCTACGATCGCTCTGAGCCATGAAAATGAAACAGTCATAAAAATATCGGCGCATTGGATGAGCTCGGTAGAATTAAGCGAGCCAGGATCAAGCAAAAACTTGTACGTTTTTTTTCTTCTCTCGTTCTCGATCTCCAGAAGCTGAATATTGAACATGCCATCATAACTCATCCACTCAATTTTGACGTTTCATTTTTCTTCGACTCTTGCCCAGAGTCATGAGAATAAACAGTAAGTCTGGAGATTCTTTTTTTTTCTTCTTGGAGGTGTCTTGCCACGAGGGCATGGAAATGAAGAGGGCGAAAGAGGTTTTTTCGTATTTCCATATAAATGAAATAAAAAATAAAGGACTCGTCGTTGCCGCTCTGATTTTCATCTCGAAAATTATTGCCTCACTTTTGGACAAATGCATGTTCCTGGGGTGGATAAGAGCAGGTTGGAAAGCAACAGGATTGATTCGATAAGTCGTTAAAGATGAAGATATTGCGGAGAAATTTATCAAGCTGCGTGTAACGTTAATCGAAATCAGAGACTCTTGTGTGTCGGGCTGGCACGCTCGCAATTTCTATACCGAGGAAGCATCTGGTTTTCTTTCCTCTCGTTCGTCGATGCGACCACCAATCGATTTCGGAATTGTCCAAAGTCTCGCTCCACCTTGGTACTGTTAAAATTTAACACAGCGGACAAGCGATGGCAGAGCCGCACGAACCACATCCTATTGCTCGGTGGTGATAACGAAACGGTCCCCTCTCACATTCCCGAATAGCGAGGAGAGTTAATTAGTACGTGGAGCAGCGCGCACATATTGTTAGGAACACACGTAAAGCCAATCTTTTCCATCGCCACTCTCGACTATTTTGCTCGAGGCTTTGTAATAACATACACAAACGAAAATCTCCATTGTGTTTATCGATTATCCACAAGTATTGAGAACATGAGTGCGTACATTCGACTGGAGTATCGCTTGAATTGATCCCTTTTGATTCCACTGGATTACGATTCGTATCAGTTGAATGAGAAAACTTTATCGATGTCCATTTCTTTGCATTCGTATCGCTGTTTAACGAGAGAGACCAATCACGAGTGTCGAATGATTTTTAGACTGCGGGGGTACTTTAGGAGGCTTAAACTGTAAACAATGAGAGTCGTGGCCTGTTTTACTGGCCTTGCGAATGCGAAAGGAAAAAGCTGAAGCGCGTTTTGTGCTAAAAAAAGAGACGAAAATGTCGCAGGAAAAAGCATTTGGCGATGCAGCGTTCGAAGCTGAGAGTTAAACCGAGCGGTAGGGCGTTATTTTCAACATAATTATCCGGTCTGTTGTGTAGGTCTCGTTGTCCTTTCGAAACAAAACGTCAGAATGCTCTATTTGCTTTTATTCGGTGTGCGCGTCTCTCGCCGAGGATATATACACGTAGGGAATTGCAATGGTGATTGTACGACGGGTTCGGGTACTCACACTTGTCTCGATCATTCCCGCTGGAAGGGCGAAGCTTGTGGAAGCGTTTGAACAAGCGCGGTCTTGAGCATGTGGTTGAAACGTCAAATAATCCGCTTCTCGTATTGTGTAACGATGTCCCAAGGCAAGCTGGGCAAGATGTACCCAGGGTATCTAATTCAACCAAGAGGTACTATGCCAAGATACGCGCTTGCACTCAACATGAATGAGGAAATGCTTCAAAAGCCTTAGACACGTGACATGTCGAGAGTGTAGCACACGAGAACTCAACGCTCTATATCTATTGCAGGAAGAAAGTGTCAGCCCTTGAAAAACTCTATTGTGTCCGGATTCAATTCTTCGGGGTTGTCCACTTTCGAGTATTCCACCTACCAACTTACTACAAGCTCTCAATTTTCGAGTTTGCTTCAATTGTTTCTCATCCACGCTGTACATATACATATAGCTTGGGCTGACGACCACACATTTCGTATCTCTCGAGAGTGCACTCGTTGTCGGCCACAAATTATGCAGTGAGATTAATTAAAAACCTTGCATCGGATTTTTTGGTCTTCTTAATGCGAACAATCGATACAAATTGTTGGTGCTGAGGCGAGAGCGTTTGAAAAAATGATGGAAACCGTACGTGTGGGTATCGAGAGTTTTTTTTATGCCGGAAAGGACTTGGCACATTTTCGTCGCTGAAGTAAAAATAATATATCGATCATTGCAGTCCGGAATAGTAACTACGGAGTAGGCCATACCCTTATGGATTTCGGATCGCTGGAACGTAACTGCGAGAACTGTAAAAGCACGACTCTATTATCGGATGGGGTTTAAAGGAAAAAACGTTGAGTTGGGGATCGAAGGAGATGCGAAATGGGTTAGTGGGCTCAGTGACAAAGTGTATGGGGGAAAAGAGACAACGTTTTTGTGATTGAGGGAGAAAGAAAGAGCGAGAGAGAGAGAGAGAGAGAGAGTCGAGGACGAGAAGGTTAGGATGGCAGGGTTTCGTAATCGCGATAAGGACAAAAGGCTTTTTGTCGTTATCACTTTGATTATCAAGGATATCTCCTCGTAGGTGGAGAGAGAGAGAGAGAGAGAGAGCTGGGAGAGCACTTGTATGGCAGTGAATTCGGGGAAATGCTGGCACAAGTGAATAGTAGCGTTGTCTTAAGGTTGAATGGTTGGGAGAATGGAAAAGGATAGCGAGGGGATGAAGGAGGGATCGATGGCATAACGACGACAAGGCGCATTGAGAAGGCTGGACAATAAGGGGGGGAGGGAGAAGTTCTGCTCGACAGTTGGCGTTAAAAGAATTTCGGTTGGGTATAAGACGCAACAAAGATCGTTGTGTTTTCTCAAGCGCGGGCTGTGGAACACTCAATTTTCTGGGCGAATAGTGGTTCAGCGAGTGTGTAAAAATGGAAAGAACGCAGCGAAAGAGTAGAGGAGGAGGAGAGAAGAAAAAGTAGCGTAGACAGTTGGACGGTGGGATCGTGTGTAGGTTGCCGGTGAGAAGAACCATTGCCAGGAAAATACGCCCAGGATAGACAAGGGTCGTGAACGGTACAACAGAGTGTACGGGGATAGTATCCGCGGCGAGTAAGATAGAAAGTTGGAAGCAGAGAGTAGAAGCAGAAGAGAAAAGTATAGAAGCGGTGAAGGAGAGAAAAGCAGGAAAGAGGGCGAGGGAGAGTGAGAAACGGTATGGAATAAAGCGTCGTCGTCGCCGGTCTCCATCGTTGGTCGCTCGTCGGGAGCGGCTATGGAAGTAACGTTGTTGGAAGATGGTGTGGTATGCCTCACCTATACGCGTGGCTCGGGGAAGCCCGGGGCTCGAGCTCGAGCTGGCACTGGAGAGAGCCGGCTGGGCTTGCTTTCGGTTGGGTATAGTGAGCAAAGCGAATGAAGGGAGAGGGAATTAGTGAGCGGGTAAGAGAATGGCTCGTGGCAGCCACAGTCAGGAAGACAGCCCACGAAGGATAGTTCGCTCGTGTTTGCCATTCCCCAAACAACCTCCAGACATTTTTACCAATTTACTCCTTTGCTGGACAGCATCGTACAACCGCCCACCCACCCACAACCACCAGCAGCGGCAAAACCCTCCAGTTTTATTCTCCGTATATGTATCTTGTATCCTTTTGCCCTCGGCCTGTCTTCCGTTCGCCACACTAAATCCACCTGGCACAGTGAGCCACCACCGAGAGATTCTTTCTTCGCTAGATTCATTATAGTTGGCTATAGGCGATTCCCACTCGTTTTAAAAGGATGTCTATCTCGTTGGGCAGCAGCAGCGTCTTCTTAGCTGCTTTGCTCTTAATTCTTCAGTCGCAATCTAGTCAAGCGACCATGATGTTTCGATGGGCATAAAAAATGATACTCACGTTGAGTCAAAGGTCGTTCGAGACGTAATAATCGAAAAGGCAAAATTTTAAGTGTGGTCCGTACGATGCGAATCACTCAATCGCATAGTCAACTCGTTTCCTCGATATTTATCACCGCGAAATGTTGAAAGGTGAATATTTGTCGAGAAATGGTTGGCATCCACGTCGCGTTGTCTTCTCCCTTAGTCCGCGATAGCTTATCGCGTATATTTCAGAGCAAGATGGGAAGAGGCCAGACCGTTATTATCGAGGGGTAGATTTCATCGTGAATATTTATGAAGGTGGGTCTCTTCTTCGGCCGTTGGGTTGTTGAGTCTTGGGTGGTGGGTATGGGTTCTTCCCTCTCTCCCTCTCTCTCTCCTGCCCTTCATCTCTTGCTTTACTATTCCGCATGCTTTATTCGTGCACTCGGTATGCTCCCTACATCGGTGCTATACGTAGCTCGGTTACCTACGAAACTACTAACCACCGGCCCGCCTACACCGGTCTCAACTGTAACCGGTCGCTGCTGAAAGAGCCACTCATACCGCACTTGCAATCTCTCTCTCCCGGCATCCAGCCCCGAAGAGCATACAGAGACCCTCTCCTAGCTAAATAATATAATTGAGTATGAAATTATTTCATTTTCCAACATGTTAAAAATACATTTTTACCAGCATTTCCTCGTCCAATGACTTCTCCGTTCTCAACAACTTTTCTCAATAGACGTTCCATCTCGCCAAACATTTCAGCGCGATGTCAAGACTCGCTCTAATTATTCATGCCCCCAGAACCTTATTAAGACTGCTACGTTTGTGTTTTTTCTTCAATTGACACAAATCAGGCGTAGAGCTTCGATATCATTGTCTAATGTATATGAAGAGCCAATTATTTCGGAGACAAAAATAAATGTTGCGTCGAACGACGCCCTCCTCCGTAGCCGCTTCAACTTGCCGCTGTTGTTATCACTGCTTTTCGTTCCACCTTTTTCCAGTACTGTTTTATTTATTTATTTTCATGTGTGTCTCTCTTTCTCTCTATTTTTTTTTTGCACCAGCTACCGGGCCGGCTGGCGACGAGGTTCGATCCCCGTTCTCGCCAGCCATTTATACCCATTTCCGTGGGATTTTGTTTTCGATCACCTTTCTATTTATTCACGGTGTCACGCTACCCACCGATAAATCAACTCGCGCCGCTCGGTGAATGGTGTGCGGTTCTACCCTCACTCTGACGATTCTCCACGTCCATCGGTTGCTCTCTCGGTCCGAGCACAGGAGAAAAACCCTCCTATAACCACCGCCACTACTACTACCACCCCATACCTCAAACAATACATTTCCCTATCGGCTAACCTTCTACCATATTCTCCCGTTCTAGGAATCCCATTCAATTACTCCACATGACATTGCAACTCGATTTTTATTGCAACTTTATACCATGTGTAATAATATATTGCAATAAGTTTGCAATATGGATAGATACGAAGGTATCTGTTGATCGTACACTCCCGTGTACTATATTAGCGATTAAATGAACGTCGAACGATAACGCTCAGCGAAGAGTCAACGAATCACAGAGAAGAATCGTGCCCCATACTCCGGTACATATTAATTTGGTGGTTTGTGGCAAAGCCTATCTCTGCGATACGAAATATATATGTAGAAGCTTTGCCTCTCCTTTTCCCATGGAAGAATTATAACTGGCGAGTCCTACTCGCAAGGGTCAAAGCACTCGAGAATCTCAATGGAATATACATATGGAAGAAAGGATTGAGCCTCGATGTGTTCAACTTTTGGCAAACCTCGTATACCTCTGATTGCGGAGGCGAGGTTGCAGCCACCTGCGAGCACCTCCGCGCGCGTACTACTCATGCATTCGGCTATCAAGCGAAAGGCTTGCCCCGAGAAGCGACCCGACCACCAGCGAAAAAGAGAAAGCTGCATGGAGAATAGCAGAAACGCGAGAGCAGCCACCGCAGCACCGAGACGATTCACCAAACGTCTGTGAACGTACTACCAGTTTGGCCACTCGCCAAATAGCCTATACCTTTTCAACAAGCCATCCATTTCATATCTATACTGCATTACGGACACGCTATGCTTCGACTATCTATTTATCTATATATGTCGCTATTCATCCACCTTCACTTGTTTCCACTCGTGTGCACCGTCGACTCGATTTCCTAAGGCACACATTCGCCTCCCCCCGAACGGTGCGTTTTATATTTTCATACTTATCGATAAAAGCCCTCGTCCTTCTGCCTCTCAGCTCCAAACCATTCACGCATCGTAATACGCTATTTCCACCATGTTTCAGAGATAACGACCCGGACTGCGGAAGCTTTATTTCATGAAACGTGAGAGCATAATTGAACCAAGTCCTTGCAGTTTAAACTTCGGCTGCATTAACCACCGAACGTTGCAACTGACATCACGAGTTACGAGAACTTCCTTTCGAATAAGATCAAAATCGCATACCGAAGAAAATATTCAATTTCAATGAAAAAATCATTTTTTATCGAAATTTTTATTGAAATTTCGAGTCCGAGACTAACGCTCGGTGTTTTTGGCTTTTTTCCAACGAGTCCACAGCGAGATAAACAGTCCAAAATACAGGAGGAATGATAAAAAGTGTTAATTCATAAGCATAAATATTCGTTACGAGGGCCTGCGTGATTTCGTTGGCTGTGGTGCCCGGGGCTGTTTTTCATAACATTAGAAATGGAATGAAAAAAATCTTGAACCTTATGCGTGGTGCTTTGGAGTAATTCGAGTAGAACCGAGAACGAATCGGATCCTCCGGAACGCAGAGAGTACCACAGGGTGTATGTGTGTGTGTGGGTGTGTGTATTTTGCTCTATGGCGAAAAAGAAAATTAATCAAAGGGACGCAGGGCTCGAGAGCGCGAGCGAGAGAGACCGAGTAAGAGAGGTTTGCTAGCCGGGAATATGAGCATACTGTGGGTACACGCCATATTAATTAATAACTGTCCCGTTGTCGCTCCTCCGCAGAAGTTCGCTCCAGCTCGCGCTTACCGCCTCCTACTTATACAGTGTTACCAAACTGTACAATACGACACGCTCTATATGTACAATACAGTGCTCGCTATACCGAAACTATCTGGCTTTGCAAAGAAGAGAAGGCGGATCCTCGTGGCCAGCAAGATACGTGGCTAGACATTATTAATCCAGTATAGTGAAGAGTACCAACCCCGTTAAATTCATATATAAATCCCAGAGAAAAAACATCATATAAAACACTTGAATCTTCTCCCAGCAAATGAAAACTGCACCGACAAAAAGGAGCAGTTCAAAGCATCGTACTGGACGAGCTTGATTTCATTTCAAAGCCATTTTCACAGGGTTTAATCCTGCTTTTTCTATGCAATTAAATAAACACAGTGGCGATCGGATAAATCAGTGAAATTTCGTTCCGGTAAAGAAAATGATCATACGAGGCAATTAATCAAGAATTATGATGATCAGGGGGTCGGGAAAAAGAATTTTCTACCGATTGTATGGTCAGCAAGCGTCGATGTCATCGAATATTCCGTGCAAGAGTACAAGCAACGTTAGAAATAGCTCGACCGGTTTAATCCTCCGATTGACTCTTGACTCGGTATTAACCGGTGGACGCCACACTCCCTTTGAGGTCACACACTCACCGCACTGGTGCATATTTGCACTTTGACTTTTAAAAACTTTGTATTTCTTCGATGTGTGCATGAAATTAATCTTGAAAACATATTATTTAAAGGTAAAATATCCTGAGTAATCGATTGCAATGATTTTGAAAATAGAAAAATGAAATTTTATCGTCGAATAATAACCAAATTGAAGAAAATAATTTTGAAAACCTGTTACACTTGAAATTTTCGTGGCTGAAAGTTTGCACCAGTGTGGTGCAAGTCTACCGATTAATCGAAATTATTAGAATTTAATGAAATTCGGTGAGCATACTCTTTAGTATTGAATATAAATATACAAATTTTTTTCAAAGATTCCTCTTCTACATAGTTTTCGAGTTATTGAACACTAGAGTTGACATGCATGAGCAAAGGATTTAGATATACATAGGTATATTTTTTGCATATTGTAAACTCGAATTATTCGACAATTATGGAGACGAAAAATTTAAATAAATTCAGGTCATCGTATTCGATGCTAAAGAATATTATTACCAAATTTTGTTGAGTTCTTTGAATGTTTTCTTATGTAGCCAACCTCCTTAATTCCGATCGGAAAAAAACATTTTATTTCGATCCGATTTGATAAGTGAATGAAGAAAAAATGAAATTGATGAAAATGAAAGGAAAGAAAATGTAGAAAAGGATGAGGAAGTGGTATAGTGGTTGGATTCGAGGGGAAGGAGTTTCGATGTGAACTTTGTGTGCTTTCGATACAATGGTTCGACACGCGATTCTCAACAACAAGCAAGTTCGCGTGTCAAGCAACAGCAGCGATAGCACACAACGAGTGCTTTTGGTAGAGGCGGTTTAACAGTGTTTAACGTAAGCTACCGTGTGCGACACGAGGCGGTTTGCCCCACAAGAATCAAGAATGGATTGGCCGACGTAGAGCGACTGCTAAAGCCGCCACTTTTATTGTGCCCTTGCGCGGCGGCATAAAATAGAGAAAAGAACCGCGCGCGCGAGTACAAACCCGAGACGGTGGGGATTCCAACTTATCGGGCTGGCAGTTCTCTTTCAGCCAGCCATGTGCGCACGTACGGGAGTTACGTCCATGCAATAACGGTTGATGCTAATTGATGACCGTGGCGAGAGCCGGGCAAAAAAGTTATCGAGGGTTCGCTTAAAAATGGAGGCGAAAAAATGTGTTTTTTTTTTTTTTTTTTTTTCTTTCGTTTTTCAACGTCATTTCGTTCCGTTTAACGGAGAAAAAAAAGTAGCTGGAAATCGTATCAGGGCATCGGAGCATAAAATGAGCGAATATAAGACGAGAGGAGGGCGCAAAAAGGTGAAAAGTAAAATCGACGCAAGCGGAGAGAAAAAAAAAAATAGCGAATTGATCGGAGAGGCCGGTTACTCGTTCCCTTGAGAAGCTGAAGAAATGCGAACGGATATACGCGCGCGTGTGACGAGGAGACCGAAAAGATAAAAAAAAAACAAAAAAGGAAAAAGAAGTTCGCAGCGGACGTTCCAAGGTGGATCGCTCGAGTAGAATGGACGATGGTCTCGAGAGACACCTACGAGTGGAAAGAACCGAACGTCGTAATAGTTGATAGGAGTACACAAGATGAGGGGATGCGAAAACCGGAAAAAAAGGAGCTGCCGAGCAAAGCTCGTCCACTGTGCTCGGTCGTTTCGAGCTGCACCCTCGACCAAGCGAGAGCATATGTACGCCAACATTTCGTCATGAATTTGTAGACCGATGAGAATAGAGTCTGCACAGAATACCGCGAATCTTTATTTTTATCGTATTATTATTTATTCATAGCCATTGGACAATTCCCAAGCGTGCTATAGATTCCGAACCAGCAGCAACGAATAATCCATGAGAGAATAATGGAAAAAAAAAGTCGACCAATTGGAAGGATGCTGGGGAGGTCTGAATGCTCGAGAGAAAGATGTTTCAATGCAAATATCTCGTAAACGACCTTCCAGCATAGGCAGAACTGACCAAGCATTTACCGGAAGTTTGGCTGAAAAGCCTATAGAGAGCGCGTGTAACGGGTTGATATGGACAGTGCCAAGGCAAATACTCACGCGCCGTTCTACCCACGATCAACGTGTATGATTATAATGTCAAAGTATACGTCGGTTGTGTATAGGAAATTTCACACAGTTGGCTATTGTGTATGCAATTTCTCTCGATAGGTAATACACGGGGCGAGCTACTCTCCTCCGTACACGGCCAAACACTTGTTCAATAATCCCGATATAACGTCTCCGAGGTAACTCCCATTATTAATGTTATTATTGCCGGCAATCTGCGGATGCCCCATACCACTCGAACGTACGTGTATAGCAAAACTCGCTTCCACCATCTCGGGCACAATGTTGGCGACCGACAATTATATCTGATACGATTCGAGCGTTGCGCATATATGGCTCACCCCGAACCAGAACACTCTACGTACAATAAGCTCGTTTCGTCCTTGCCCTGCACCCAAACCCCTTGTTTTGTTTCCTCATGCCCTCCTCCCGGAATACCATCGTCAGCTCCCTCTCTATGGGGTTCACTCGAGTATGCACATCGAAATGGATCGAATGATCGATGACGTTTTTTTTTTTTTTTTTTTTTTTTTTTTTTTTTTTTTTTTTTTTTTTTTTTTTTTTTTTTTTTTTTTTTTTTTTTTTTTTTTTTTTTTTTTTTTTTTTTTGTAAAGCAAAAAACACAATTAACTATTCAACGGATCATTGCACAGCAGGACGTTTTTGAAAAATGGTTTTTTAATGCAAATTCAGTTGCTACATGGAACAATAAACTGTTGGAATTTCTCTGGCGAATAGTGAATATTTGATCGGCCAGGGAGCATCGAAGGAAATCAGTACTTTTCATTGAATAACAAATCGAAACGTTATGCCTCATTTGCATTGTTCGCAAAGATGAAATTCTTCAACGAGAATTAACGATAATAACGTCAGTTATTCGTCGAAAGAATAGCAGCCAATTAAAATAATTGAAATTTAATAAGCCAAATGGTGTTTCGCTCATGAAATATTGGAATGTTAACCAGCAACCATGAGTGGCTTTAACCACAAGTTTCGTAAACTTTTGCACAACTCTGGCTCGTTATACACGCTACTTATATGAAGACTGGCAAACGTAGATTTATTCAAGAAGTCCACGGGAGCAGGCTACGTTTAATTGGAATGTGTGAATCCCATATAGAAAAAAAAGGAGGGAAGAGGTCGAAATGGAAGCGAGGCACGGGAGAGAATAAAAATAAGGTGGAGAGTCGTGTGTGACGAGGGGAAAAGGGGAATATATTCGGGACTCAATGTTGGGTAGGATAAAGCATCACCTTCTCTCGTTTGTAAATGGGCAAGAAAGGTCGAAGCACGTTGGTAGGGAAGAATTTTTATCGTTGGCGAGTGTACAAGGGGTCCCTTCTGGTTGCGGTCAGACAGGGTCGAGGGTATATTCCCTGAGGACGGAACGTCTTTGGCTTTATTCGGTTTTGGTCGGTGGGACCGAATTTTTTTTGTTTTTTTTTTTCTCCTTTTGCCAAGCACAATGAGCTTAAGAAATTCGTAAGTGAAGGGAGGACGTATGAGGCGCACGTGCGTATCAAGAAACGGGAGCTCTCGCTTGATTTTATATGGAGCAGTGACCGCTAGCAAGTGTCTTGATGGCTTCGAATCATGTAGCGAATACATTCGTGCAAAGATAGAAAAATCAAGAGATAAAAAGCTCGCGGTAATGAGCGGAGGAAAAAGAAGGAGACTGAGTAAGAAATGGAGGGGGTGAGTATGAGAAAAAAGTGTCACCTCGAGAGAATGATCGCCTGTTCAAACAGTTGAGCTATGTATATGAAAGCATTGTAAGAAAAGAGAGGTACATTAGCTTGCGAGACTGATGATGGTGCGAAGGCCCGTTGCTCGGACGATTCCGAGTTCTTATCGGCATTCCAGGTGGAAATCGCCCTCCTAACCTTTGTAGTTCGGGTCGACGTGCCCGTTACGAACTGTTCCATGCAGTTACTGTTTCGCTCTCTCTCTCTCTCTCTCTCTGCTACTACCTTCACGACTATTTCGAAAACAAACGAAAAAAAAACAAACAAAAAAGGGGAAAAAAATAAACGCATTGTTTAGGTTGACGATAAACTCGTCGGATGGAGCGAGAGAGGAGTAACGTTGCCGAGACAATGTAGATGGGCTGTTAAGATAAGAAAGTAGAGAGGACTCCTTTCTCTCTCCCTCTCTTCGCACTCCTTCGCCGATGCCCGTTCTCAAAGGTAATACACCGAGAAAGCGTATAACCGAGGAAGGAATGAGAAGAGTACGATATAGAGCCAACAACATATCTATACATTTCTCAAACTAAACAGCACGAGCTTCCGCTAAATTCTCAAAGTAATTTACTCCTCGCCACAATCGTTATTGTGGGCATCGATAAGCAAATTCTCTTGGACTGATGATACGACGAATGAGAAAGCTTGCGTACCAACGAAATTGTCGTGCAATTCATTTTTACTACGTCCCCTCCCCTCCTTCTTCCTGCGATGTTTCAGCTTCTTTTTTTTTCTCTACGCCCTTAAAAATCCTCGCGTAAATTGAAACTGTACAACCGAGAAGAATTAACCGATTATTTTCAACTACAAAAACCTTTCCCACTCGCGAAAGCAAATAAAAATTCTCAAATTACGGATTACCGTTAGTCTATTCCCATTCTACTTAGATATACGTTCATCCAAACGTTCGGGCATTAGAGGGCATGTCCGATAAAAATTGCTTCCCCGCCAAGAAACACCGAACTGCACTTACGCTTTATAAATTTTCACTCTTGTTCGATTCGGCGGCCCGCAACGTTTCCCAACTTGGAGAGCGAGACTCCGCGCCACATCGGAGCGTGAAAAATATGCCTTAAATATCAAACGTTTTCTCTGACGCCACCCCCTAACCCCATCAGCCCTCAACTTTATATATTTCCCGAGCGTTTTTTCTCCCTGCCTTTTTTTAATCGATACATCTTTCACATCATTTGTTAATTCCCAGGGATTCTCGTTTCACGGGTTTTTTAAAAATTGCCAATTTCCCTTGTCCTTGTGCTTGGCTGACCTTCTCCCCTTCAGTTGTTTTAATCATCGATACATTCGTTTTTATCTGTCGATCGTACAGACTGAAAGATGATAGCTCGCAGCATCCCTGGACCTATATATATATCGATTGGAACGTGGCTCAGATGCGTTTGTAACTCTGGCTCAATGTATCGCCCATTTGAGGATACTTGCCATTGGTTTCCATCATCGATGCTCAATATCAAGTCCTCCTATCGAACACACTATCTGTCCACTTTGTTAATTATTGGTGCGAAAAAAAAATGAGCGAACGGAATAAATAAATAAAGAAATAAAAAAAACGACAGCAGTTTGAACGAGAGGAAAAAACCGATTCCCTGGCGGTTCAATATCCATAGACAACCACGCATATACACGTAGATATGTAAATTATTCGATCGCTCGGGACCAGGAGAATGACGATAAATAACGTCGAATGTTCTACCGACGCGAACGCGTTACCTTGTGATGGGAGCTATGAAGAACTGAGGGGAAAACTAAACGAAAAAGAAGCCAATGAAAAAGCTAAGAGAAAACCGGGTCGAGGACAAATGAAATACAGATGGCACATTCGAAAAAAAACGTCAGTCGGTGAAGAGGGAGACGAGCTCCAAAGTCATGTAATTTTCTTGCCAATTCTGATATTGAGATACACGAGAAACTATTTTCTTCTCGAAGGGGGTCTCGAAAAATTCGATTTACTCGTCGCTCATTCGGAAAATGTCGGGAAAAATAATTTTCTTAAAATTCGGATGATCCGTTAATTGAAAATTTTTTATAAAAGATTGTCTAGCATTATGGTTACAAGCGTAAAATTGAAAAATTCATTAACCTCCCGGACGAATAAAACACGTGGATTGGCACAATAAGGGACCTTGTCTGAAGCGCGAAGCATATGCGAATGTATTTTTTATCCTGGCACAATGCCGCGATGGCGGGCTTTTACGATTTTTTTCCAACAGGGTGTAAAATAATTTCTTTTCTTCTCCTGTGGGCTGCGCCAGCCGAGCGTTAGGAAGCTTGGCGTGCGAGATTCATGTAACGCATCACGGGCGTAAAGAATGAAGCTTGGCGCGTGAAAAAATAAGAACAATAAAGTGTAGATTTGAAAGTATTAGGTATGCATTAAGGTGATGTTTAATAATAAAAAAAAAAAAAAGGAATATCTCAGCAGCCTGGTGGAGATTTCCTCGTATCATCGCAAAGAGAAATTGTGTGCCTGCGCGTGACCCAGAAATTCAAGAATTTTTATACATTTTCGTACAACCGTTAAGTTTTTTTCAAAATCATTTCCGAGGTCCCAAAAGTTAGCCTCGAATTTGCGAAAAATCTGTAAAAGTTACTCGCGTTCAAGAATTGCATAAAAATCATTCATTTTTTTTTCGCTCAAACGAGATAAGTTGTTGGTTTTACGAATTCATTTTTGTGACATGTGAAATGATGAAAGACACGAGCAGACTGAAGGAACAGCGATAACGTTCGAATTCGCGAATTTTTCATTATTTTTTATAATTCATTCGAACAAAGTGCGTGGAGAGAATTTCCATTTTTCATTATGCGAAAAAGCCTGGAATTAAGTGAACCGTACGGATCTCCAGGTTGGTTGGTTCTCGTGGAAAAACAAGGAAAACAAAAAAAAACAAAAATATGAGGCGATGGTGTGAAAAGGTTGAAGAGATAATGGGCGTTGGCTGATATCAGAAACATGAAAATTCAGGCACGTACACAAGAGATAGTCGGATGAGCCGGATCTTGACGCGCGAATCTTAGGAGCGATTAGAAAAAGAAGAAAAAAAGGTAGAAAATGTGTGGAAACATGGTCGATATGTCGAGCTGAGCTCGCTTGATAGATCCGGAATGTTTTTTCCCTCCGTATTTTTTTTTAGCCTCGTTGTTTTTATGTTTTTACGTTGGTGTGGAAACCTCCAAGGAAATCTCCGTGACGCCCCCGGGAGCTCGAGCGGCACAGTGGAACGTGCAACGAGCGACCTGACAGCAGAGAGGCGTGAGAAAAAAATTTGCATCGACTATGAAAAGGAATCCGGCTTTCTACCCTCATATACAATATATATATATACTATAAATACATATTTATGAACAAGTATATACAGACCCGAAGGTCCATAGATAAGAAAATATAAAGATATGCGGATATGACTTTTTATCTCGATACTTGGGACTATAATTATTCAAGGATTGACCTCGCGTCGGAAGTTTCATTCGCGCCAACGAAGTGAAACCGTCTTTTTCAGGTCAAATAAAATTGTCAGGTCCATTCAATTCTGTCGTTTTGAATCCAATTCTCTTAATTTTCCTCGCCATAATTATAATTAATGAAAAAAACTGAATCGACACGAAAAATGGTCGTAATTTTCGAAATTTAATGAAAATAATTAATAGAATAATAGTTTTTCGTTTTGAATTACAAATTGCTTTACGAAATTGCGGCTTGTGCCGAAAAATATCTCGGTCTCCACGAGCTCATCATTTAATTACTCAGTTCATTGGAGAGGAAGAGACGATCTATTGAAATATCTAATTACCCGTAATAACATTAGAATATATAGAATAAGCAATGAAAGTGGGTGGGGAGTGTACGAATGTGTATGCAGTGCGGATGTTTGCTTTGGTGGGAGATAAACGGCGGAATCGCAGCTCGTCAATTTAGTGAATTTCCTTAGAGGTCGCACGAGCGATTTTCCGGCTCGGTTCTCGAGGCCTCGAGTATAAGTTTCATGATTTTCTCTTATTTATTGGGTCAAAGATTGAAAATGAAAGAGTGCGAGAAGGGAGTTGTGAGAGCGTAAAATTGATATTTATCGAGTTTAGGTACTTCGGGAATAGGTGTCTTTATGTATCGGAAAGAGGAGGAGAAACACTGGTCCCATTTGTAGGGAAGCGATGTTTGTGGGACTCGTATATATGTAAAGTATTGGTTGAACGGTAGGAAACTAGAGTACAGAATGTGATGATGGTAAACGCGGATGTATATAGAGAGAAAGAGAGTTCCGATGGTCCAGGGCATTATATCCGTAGCCTAATCCAAGCCGAATATCCGGCCACAGAATTAGGATTATTATTCGGAGAGTACAACGTAATGAAGTAACTGAAATTCCGAGAATACATCATCGTTACGAGGATGAAGCTTGCGTAATAAGGCTCAATGGGTTTAATGCGCTGGTACATAATGGGAGGATGATGGTGACTCGATGTATGGGTTTTTGGAGGCTTCGATGAAGATTCAAGCGATGGATATTCCGGCAGCTCGTACCTTGAGCTACGAGACGTCGTCTACTAATTTTCGACGTGGATAATAAATATGAAAAAACATGGGCAAAGATTCGGAGGAAAATGTTGACGAAGTTTCATCGAGGAAGTGGTTGGGTCTCGAGACTTTTCGAGACTGCCTGCTCGTCAATGGCAACAAGCTGTGGTCTGTCGTCTTTCGAAGCTTTGCGAATACGTCGATTATGGATATACGAGTTATGTATACGCGTTACACGACACTCAGACACAACTCCGGTGAGTTGTAAATTCGGTTTGTCCAGAAATCAATGCCATTAAGAATAGCACCGATGGTTGACATCGCGACACACGCGATTTATCGTTATTTTCCGAATCATAACGATGCCAATGGGAACGTTTTTGGAGTTGTGATTTTGACAAAGTTCGAAACGTCGATACGATCGGTATGTTTTCAATTGTGCGTATTACATGCGGATGAGCAAAAGGGAAAACACGAATCCGTATATGCCGATTGTAACCCACGTAATTAATTCTGTGCCGGCTCCATTGCCAGGAAATATAATTAACAAATGTGTAATTGCACTTGTTTAAGCTTTGGAGAAAAATTCATTTTGGAACTCTACACGCGCGGCAATTAAAGTTTTCCTACAAAAGCTGCGGCTGGCAAACGAGGAATTAATGTTTCGAGAACAGCTACACGAGAATCAACGCTGGCTCGTCGCTTTGTAAACGATAAATACAGTTAATTATCGTAATCGTACGGAAAGTTAGTGGAAAATTGAATTCGGAGCTGCACAAGTGAACGGCTACCGATCGTTACGAGTGACGAACATTAAAGAGCGACGACAAATACGAAGCCACTTATAAACAAAAGTTCTCGTTCGTTCTTTCGTTCGCCTCGTGGACTCAGTTTTTTCGAACAGCACTTCGTAGGCTATTCCGAGGTGTTTTTTTTTATTTTCAAAGTTCGGCGCTTCTTCTTCTTCTTCACTGTACACGCATTTTTGTTTGGAATAAACCGGTAATTTACTCACCAACATGATTCTGCGCGATAATCGAGTCGATCGCCACCAACAGGACGAGAAAGATGGGAGTCATATTGACCACCCTCTTCCTCCGTCGCCTATCTCTGTCCTCGTCGAGCCTTCACCGCACTTGTCTCGCAACACCAACTTTTGCCAGCTTCTGGCTTCCTTTCTCGTCCCCTATGAAACAAAAATGAATCACGAATGTCAGATGAAAAGAATAATAAAGAAACACACGAAATTCGCACTTTTTTTTCGGCGTCACCCCCGAAGCGGAGAAAAGACACTAGAACGTTGAAAATAAAATTCTTCTATGTTGTTCTTGGTGAAATCGTTGTATCCCGTCGTACGCGATCCACCGATGTTTTCCTTCTTGATCCCTCCGTGTTGATATAATCCTATTAAACGACTGTTTCAAGCTCTCGTTGACGTAACATTTGCTGAATTAACGTGAAAATCTCGATGTTTAATAATCTGTCAAAATATCATTACGACAAAAATTCTCATCGAAAACACGTTTATATTAAAATAATATGATTATCGTAATTATCGTTCACGAAATATTTTCGCATGTTGTGAAAAGCAATCGGATAATTGGTAAACTTGATTAATCCTCACTGTCATATATATATATTGGGGTTTTCCCCTCGCGATCTTTCAACCTATCGCTGTCTCAGTCTTTCGTTCGTTCTCTCGCTCTTTCGAAGCCTATTACTTCGCTTCAAAAAACTGCCACGAATGTATTATTATTAAATCGTGTGCACAGAACTCGCGAGAGACGAGATATTATTTAATCTCGATTTTCGTACGAGGCTCGAATAAAAATGTAATGTAATTTGATGGAGCAACGTTTGACTTTTCTTCCTGTGATTCCACGACCATTCCATATTTCCACACTGCCCACTAGCGAAAGTGATAATTAGATGATAAAATGAGAGCGCTGTCACACTGAGGAGACGTTAGTCAGAGAAGACTAACGATTCATGAATAATTGGCGTATTCGAAACATGATGTTGCTGACTAAAACGACACGTTCGATTGTGTCGTTTCGTTATCTCATTTTTCGTTTCCTCCGCTCGTTTGTAAGCCGATCAATCGAAGCACATTGGGCGATTAAAAGTGTATCGTGCGATAAGAGTTGACGTTGCCACGAGCACACCGGGGTATTCCGATAATACGTCGGTTATCAGAGAAACGTCCGAGAATATGGGAACAAGTTTGGAGCTTTCGGTTAGCGAATCAATCAGTTTCTACATTGCGAAAGGCTTATCCAACGAGAGAATATTTCCATTGCACTGGATCCCTCTGGGTTTCATCGTCCGCTTTGACTGAGAGATTCTGGTGTCACTAAAGCTTGGCCCAGGAGTCGTGACCCACTGACACGAGTCTCGATCCCGTCTTATTCATCCAACGAGACTTTCGGAAGATTTATCAAGAAACTATCCGCGCCCGGTTTGTCCGACGTAAATTTACTCGACGCGACTCCGTTTCAAGCGCTCCAACTTTTTCCAACTTCGTAAAAATCGCGACTTGTCTCTCTTTCTTAATTCTTTCGTGTCTCTAGCACGAGGAACACGTCAAAAGACTATTTCAACGCGTAAACGCAAACACAGCGGTCAGCTTGTCACAAGAGGAGCTTTGTCTATCGGATTTGTACGGTCGAGAGGTCTTTCGCGAAGGAAGAAAGCGTGCTTTCTGTTTCACTTAGCAGGAGGACCGTTCGGAGGAGCGCGGTATGTTTTCACGTATGTACATGCCTCATGTACATGTATACAGATATGTGTTTATGTACTCAAACGGTTATGTATATATGTATATATATATATATATATACGATATGGAAGTGGGCAACGAGTGAGAGAGAGAGAGAGAGTGAGAAAGAGAGAAGGGTGAAAATAGCCTGACCGCGCCGCACCACCCCGCGTTTCACCGTGCCGGTACTGTGTGCCGCCGTCCCGTGCCGGCGGTATCCTGCAGCCGCGTAAGGGTACTTTTCTGAGCGCGCGCTGCGGCCTGACTGACTCACCCCCGTGCACCCCCACGTTTTCAGCCGGTTGGCGCAAGCGCTTCCGAGTCCTTGTGCTTCCCTCGACGCGGAACCCCTTCGAATTCCTATCACCGCACCGCTATTATATTTATTACATCTTCGACTCTCATCACCCGCATCTATATATATATAGTCGGGCGTACAGTTTGGCCCGACCTGTTCCGCGACTCAGGGCTCTTTATAAATGTCGCTTAATACATTGTTTTCCACTAGTCTTGTCGCTTCTTTGATTAACGGAGCAGCAAGCAGTAGGCGCGCACGGGCTGATCTTCCTCCAAGCGGACCTCGACTAAGATGGAGCTTTTGCTAATATGCTGGAATAAATCCCTTCGAGCCATAAGTTGCAAAAGGACCAAACACATGTATACCAAGTTAAGGGAGCAGATTGAATGGTAAAGAAAAGCTCGTGGTTTATAGGAGCGAACCGCGGAGAAGAGGAGCGCGGGGGCTGCTTTGCTTCGAAGCAACGAAAGGGGATGCCAAGGGGTTTTCGTTTCGGCGCTGAAATATCGTCGACGCATGCGTACACCTACCGCGGAGGGAGAAGCACCACGACAGGCGGTTTGGGGGCAAACCTTCTCATTGCTCTACGTATCGCAGTTACTGGTCCGATGTTTGTCCGCGTACGACTCTCTTCCAGGGTCGAGAGTCTCCGCAACGTGGTGAACACGCGCGAGCCTCCGTTGCACTTGTATTCTCGTCAAATTTTACTCTCTCCACTATTTTTGCCTTTTTCGATCCTTCGGGAGACCCGCGTCGTGACGAATTTTCCATTTTTCTCGTCTTCACGAAATTCGAGTGAGAGCCAACCATTCGGGAAAAAAACAACGGAGAAGACCCAACGCGCGACCGATACCCATGGGCAAAACTTCCCTCCAAAAACGGTAAGTCCTCGCATCAAAAAATAAATTTATTTCTCTCATATCGCTCGTTTCATTTTTACCCTCAACACGTCCTCCCACTAACCACCGCATCTACTTGAGCCAGTAGATACAGCCGTACCAATCAGCCACGCTAACACTCTCCGCATTGCAAATGCAATGCCAGGAATTCGGCCGTAACGAGACTGTCACCAAACGGCCAAGAATATATATTAAAATGTCAAAATAACACGTGTCCACA
Organism: Campopleginae sp. 14b; assembly: GCA_030522525.1. Lineage (NCBI taxonomy): Eukaryota > Metazoa > Arthropoda > Insecta > Hymenoptera > Ichneumonidae > Campopleginae sp. 14b. The sequence goes on from JAPYYS010001203.1 coordinate 104,811, forward strand.
TTATCTACCACAAACGCGAATAACTTTTCCTCCTGCTCCTCTGCCATCTCCTGTTTCAAGTCACACACACACACACACACACACACGTACGCATGACGGTTCATCCAACTGTATAACTAAAACAAAACACGGGCAACAACTCGGAAAGTAGTATTATTCAAACATCCATTTATCTATTATACTCGCGTTGTATGTTCCGCGATCCATGATATCTGTCAATATTTATTATGGTTATTTTACCTTCATCATATTTGTCCTGGCTTTTCTCTGGCCTTCCGCACACCACGCGACCACCGGCCAAAGGGACCAAAAATAACATCATTTTGTTTACAATGTGCAATTCGAAACGATCCTTGTGCCGTTCGTTCCAAAATCACAACAGTCCCCCGCTTTGTGACTCTCGTAATAAATTCTCGACAAACATCGACATTTCGTGAGTTACGATTATCAGGTGTGCAGAGATTTCAAGCCTGCAGTTCTATGACGCGAGCACTTTCATTTATTCTCGTATCAGAACTTGCTTTTGTTTTGTTTTTATTGAATTTCTCGAAACGTTAAGATTGCCGGATACGAGAAATATTTTATGGTGGCAAAAAGAGAAGATCTGGTCGGTTTCGAGAAATAGAGATCGCAGGGTCGTGGGTCGGAGGGAAAATGTGACTTTAATCGTGTGTTTTTTGAAACAACACATTAAGAATTCTCTCGGCGTGTAATAAGCGTTCGGCAACAAACGAATTTTAATCATTTTCTGTGTATACGATGTTTTGACAGTTTGACTTTTTCCTCGCGATATATAACTCGGGTCGTGTTGACGTACAAATCTTGGAGAGTTTCATTCACGAGAGCCTCGAATTTCATTAATTCAGGTGGCTCATTTGGAGAGGAATTATTTTAGGATTTCGCGGCTTGTAACTACAATCTCCAAGTTTGCATAAACCGAGAGGCAAAAAATAATATAAAAAGTGAAACGTTTTCGCGTGAACCGAAACTGCGATTGGTAAATTTATAAGAGGAGAATCATGGGAGGGAAACGAGATGAGAGGAGAAAGAAGAGGAGGAGATGTGCAAGGGTAGAGAAAAGAGCATGCAGAGGTGGTTGGTAACGGTCCTTTAAAACCTGTTTCGTTTTACACGGTTGTATTGCATCCCCCGTTGCAATTACCAGAACGGCCGTAACGCTATACTCCTGCCCCTTCCCTTCGCCCTTTTCATTTCTTTTTCTTTGCATGTCTCTCTCTCTCGCTCTTGCCCTCTCCATATATGTTTAACGTTCTAGTATTATTTCGTAATTTCCGCATAGCCGAAACGCACTTGGGTTTCATGTAAAAAAAAAAAAAAAAAAAAAAAAAAAAAAAAAAAAAAAAAAAAAAAAAAAAAAACAAACACGGAAACTCAAACAAAAAGGAGGAAAAAATGAGAACGATAGAAAGTACATAAAAGTATACGCCAGAGAAAACGAAAATAGTGGAAAGTTCACATTGGTTTGTTCTCCGCACTGTGTAATGAGGAAAAATTCCAAGGTGCAGGTAACTTAATTTAATAACGCAGCGAATGGGCATGAGCGAGCAGCAGGCTGTCCGCCGATGATAAATTCTCGCATATTTCTCTCTATTTTACCTTCACCTCGACTTTTTCCTATCTCTACTTCTCTCTCTTTTTTTCATACTCTCGATTCGAACAAAAGATAACAGCGGACGATAACGAATAATTTTCTTCTCTATTCCCTCTCCCTCTCTCGATATCTCACATTGTCTCTCGAGCCTGGCAGGGGAATATTTTCCAAATTTTGAATCTGCTAATCTTGACGCAAAATTAAAAAAAAAATCGACGATTACGATCGTCGAGGCTTTGTCACGATCTTTGATGCAATCGCGCTCAATGAATTGGGCCTCGCGTTATTTTTTCTTTCCAAACGGAAGCAAAAGCTTCGGATCCTTTGAATAGATCGAAAATTGTAGTCAAGTATGCAACGCATAGAATTCCGACTCGAAATTGTGAAACTTTTGAATTTTTTGCACTGAATAATTTGCATGAAATTTGAAGGGAAAAACTTTCGTTTGATTTACGATTCGAAATTTGAATTAATTAGCAGCGTATTTCTCGAGAATTCGAAATGCAGAGGGACACATGAGACACACGGGTGTGTGGGTTTTTTTTGCTCCTCATACGACAGTATTACGTGGATACGATAAAGGGTTTACGCGGACGATCAGCGACACGCGAGAGAAAGTGGGGCGGGAGTGTTGGTATCTATGAGAGAGCTGTTATGCGGTTGATGGGAGAAGGGTGAGGGAGGATCGGAGAGGTCAGTTGGGGTGGCATATAGTCGGTTGTTGGACAATCGGCTCGGGCGAGCTGCATTCGTCCGACTTATGAATAAACATTCGTCGGGACAAGCCGGCGGAAAATTACACCGGTGGAAATACAAGAAGGTTGTAGATATATATAACGAGGAGTCGAGAACGAGAAGTGTACTACGAGGTTTGGGTTTCCTAGTGCGAGATATATATTGTGTGCATAGTGTGCTCTGACTATGTGGTTAAAGTCTCTCCCCCGTTTGGTTGGGCCGCAGGAGGGAAGAAGAGAAATAGAAACGTAGGGAGAACGCGCGGCGGTGCGAGTTGCGAGCAAAACCAGAGCTGCCGCTTTTCCTCGCACAAACCAGCCCTTCTTCTTCTTCTTCTTCTTCTTCTTCTTCTTCTCTGTTTGACCCTTTTCTTCGTCTCGTCATTCTCCGAGCTCGCGGAATTCGGGCTTTTTGCATTTGTACACGCGTCAGTTACGAAGAAGCGTATAGTTTAATGCAGCAAGGAATTTGGCAGTAATTGTTGAACCGAAACTTCTTTCCCCTTTGGCTGCTGTTCGCTCCGAACCTCCCCATTGAGATGTACAAAACGTGAATCCCGTCTATCGAACGATTGCTCGACTCGAGAGCTCGGCAAGCAAATTTCTAATAACGTTTGCTTTCGTTCTCACACCCCCCTCGCAAAACGTTTCATTCCATTCCAATTCGCATTTCGTTCCTCATGAGATTGCCCCAAGAATGTAATAACAGACCTCTTGATGCAATGCCTAATTGAACAAGCAGGAATTATAGGCTACAAAATAAGAGTTGGCGAGTCGATTAAACGCTGGAATTCATCGTCCTAATTGCTGTGATCCACAAGAATGTGGAAACAAGTTTAATTACCGAGTACGTGGCCTCTTTTACAGGATCATTTTTCAAGCATGATTCTTTGATGGCCTGGTAGTTAAAAGAGCGCGGTAGAAAATAACAAGAATCCAAACAAACATCTCTTTTATTTATAACATTATGCTTCCTCGTTGCTTGGTAAATATCCGGAGCTTAACCTCACGCGGTCCTTGCGTATGGTATACACCGAGCCTGGGTGAAAGTTGGAACACGAAGAGGGCATAAACTCCCTCTTTTCTCTCGCTACGGTTGCCCCGCGTGTATACACAGTATTCCAAGCCCCAACCCCTCAAACACCCACTTGAGTTTTCACCGCCACCCTAATGTCTTTCATCACGAAAACATAGTTAAAAATCGTCCTGGGCTTTTGCCAGTGGGAGCTTCTAATAATAGGCGAATAGAAGGGCGTTCACCTGGAGAGAGCTAAGCGATATTAGCTCAGGTGCTAGCCTAAGGATGAAACTCTAGTATGCTCGACGTCGTTGCGAAGTTAGTGATGTCGATGCATCGATATATACGTATATCTTCCGGCTCGTGCACGTTTTCTTTGTTCATGCTCATTAGTCGATCATTCTTGCCAAGATATATAACTACGCGGTCGATTTTAATTAATGCACGAATTTTAACGAACTGGAGAACACAGAAAATACTGTAAAGAATGAGAGAACGAAAAAAAAAGGCTTAAAAAAGGTTTGGGCGATGTCTCAAACACTTTAATTGGCCCCGGCAAATATTATTTGTTTACCGCAAGGAACGAGGGCAAAAAAATGAAGCCGTTATACTCGCGAGGCCCGTTAAATAGAAAGGCAACCTCAGCGAAGGAGCAAGAGAGAACAAGATTGCTCGGGGTTATTCGTAGCCAGAAAAGCAACCTTTGGCAATAGGTCTCGAAGTGGTATATAAGGAGCTTTCGTTAGAAGCGAGTTTTGCACTCCGAGAGAGAGAGAGAGAGAGAGAGAGAGAGAGAGAGAGAGAGGGAAACCATGCCGTGCAAGACTTCAAAGGTACGATATAAATTCAGGAAAAGGAAACGAAAAATCTGTAACTCGCCGAGAGTAGCGCGCGGCCAATCCAATTGTCAGAACCCAGCCAGCGCTACTACTCCTCGCGTTCTACCTTTCCCTCCAAATCTTTTCAGTCTCAGACCCTAACGAAAAACGAGACAGACTCCTATCAGACGTACTCTCAACATAGATACCCAACCAAGGATTCTTCACAAATTCAATTCCTTTTTTCTAGCCTGAAACTCGATTTTTTAAATGTACATTTGACAGTACGCGATCCCACCTGAAACACGACTGTCTTTTATTTTTCCACTCGTTCTCGTTGCAGTGAAGGATCGAAGACATTTGCCACGTAGTTCCTTCGATTCGGAATCCCTTGAGATTCGTTATTCCTCAATTTTTATCGTGTCGTCTTGAGCAACAAAATCAGAGACTTTGTGGGAACGTCGACTTTATTTTTACATTACATTTGCCTTCCATTTTCCATGAAATACCTGCTTGAGGAATGTTTTTCGACAGAGCAAATAATTTTCTTTGTGGTAGCAATGAGCCAGTGGACAAAAAGATTTCTCAAAAGAATGGCAGGAGTGTCTTTGTTGCTGGTAAAAAAAAATGTGGACGGATATAATTTTGGTTATTCACGACATTTTGAAGATCTGATACTTAAACTATTGTTATCTTCTCCTCTCGCAGTTCATCCCTCCTTCTTAGGGTTTCCGTCTGTCACGAAGGCAGTGCGGTACTCCGCACTGTACGTTCGAGCCACGAATACTACTCTTGCTCGTCTCTCGTCGCGACACTCGTAATAACAAGGACCGTCGACAATTCTCACCTTTACTAATTCCTCTTTCTCCGCACTTCTTCTCTACCATCGAGTTCCCTTTGTCCCCGAATTCTTTACACTTCCTTCGTCCATTGTTAACCTTGTTTTCCGTATTAATTAAAAGTTTACCCTGAATCGACTTTTGTCGACAGTCAGAAACTTGCAAAACTGTGTTCGGCTTTTTGTCTTGGCAAATTTTCACCGATTTGTATAAGCATCCGAGCGTACAATAATAATACCTCGGGACAATCCTGTAAAAAGTTCTTGCGGTCTCCAATAACAATTACTAAATTAAACGAAAACATTGCGGGAGACTATCATCACAAATGTTGCCTCGAAAATTCAAAAAAAAATTAATTTCTCTATTTTTTCAAATATTTTCGCCAATTTTGATTGGACAAAATGAAACACAAAAAAGTTCGTTCGATACGTCGGAAAAAAAAAAAAAAAAAATCAGCGTGATATTGAATTTCTCAAAATCGCGGAATGCGATGGGATTAGCGTATTTTCTTCGTATTGTCCATTTTCCTGCAGATTCGCCGTCCTCGGGGAACGGGAGGATTTCGAGGTCTTTGTTGAGGAGCCGCGAGCAAAAGCTGCAAGAAATTCCGATATATTTGAAACTTGAAAAGAACGCAAAACGCAGAGAAAAATCTTTTGCATTGCAACTTTAATAACAAGGATTTTTTCAAGATGCTGTACGACGTGTGGACGAAATGGAAAATACGAAAATAAAATCGCGTGATTTATTATCGAAATACTTAATTATGACGAAATGTCGGATGAAAGGAAAGGAGAATGGAGATGGAATACGATTAAGAGGAAAAGAAATAAAGCTGGGGGAAGCTGTCGTCGATAGAATTTGTCGATAGGGTGCGAAAAGATGAGACATGCAAAAGAAAGGGTAAAAAATAGGATGAGAGGAAGAAGAGGAAGGATGAGGGAGGGCCTTGAGGCACAGACCAGGAGGAGATTGTCGCTCGATCGCTTGACGCGAAGGAAGGGTGGGGGGGAGGGGGGGGGGGGGCGACATTGAGGCGCATATAGCGGGTGGATCGATGCTCGCCAAGCTCGAAATTTAGGTCGATGCGATGCGAGTGACGGCGTACACATAGTATATTTAAAAACTGCCTCTATCGGCGAGCACCGATCGGCCGCCTTCTCCTCGAGCCCTACCGAGGAAATATAGTTTAAAATCCTAATGGCGGGTCTCGCGCGCGCGAGCCGAGGGGCCAAGTGGGGTTAAGCTGGCGTGGTCGCGGGGTCGCGTCAAACACGATCTTAAGAGGTATCCAACCCCAGCTAGCTCTCCTCCTCATCCGCATGCCTCCAACTTTTCTTTTTTTTTTTTTTTTTTTTTTTTCTTTTTTTTTTTTTTTGTTTTTTTTTT
>JAPYYS010001204.1:0-96126 GCA_030522525.1 Campopleginae sp. 14b
AGAGAGAGAGAGAGAGAGAGAGAGAGGTGACTCGTGTATAGCCGGCAGGCATCAGCATAAGTAGCTCTCGACTAGTCTCGGTGATGTCTCCGGCTGAGGCACTTAAAGTCTAGACGTTTCTGCTTCATAGAAACTCAAAACACGTAGATATTTACGAATTTATCACGAAATTTTGAAAATTTTTATGTCAATATTATAAATTTGGTGAAATTATGAGAATAAGGATAATATCAAATAAAATAAAGATTGTGGGAGTCGAATTTCCACATTTTTATTCCCATTTTCTTCATTACTTTTGTTACTCGTTTCTCTACGTTTTTTTTTTTTTTTTCCTTGTATTTTTTATTGCGTTTCTCTTTTCCTCTCTTCATTTTTTACGTTCGTTTTTTTTGTTTGTCTCTCATTCATTGCGCGAGGCTTGATGATTCAAGACTATTGTACTCGAATATATTTCCTTCATTAAGTTTTTAATTGCTAGCGTAGCCTGTGGACGGGGCCGAACCGAGGGTGAGATTTTCAAACCCCAACGAGCCAAGCCGGTCTCGCCGCCGCGCGAGAAGAGCGAGAGTTATAAATATGAAAAACGTGCTCACCCGCAACTCCTTTTTATTTTTTAAGCTTTTTCTACAAAGGCACGTCATGTTTTCCGCAGCAGACTGCGCGGTTTTTACGTTAGTCTTTGAAAAATATTGGAATATCATGGCTTGACTTGTTTTATTTACAATTGCTTTGGCGTGAATTCCTTTTATGCTCGAGTCAATCCCGCAATCCAGGCCATCAGGTTAATTAGAAGAACGGAGAATTAGTATTGATTTTTCATCAAGCTTAACTTTCTCCCTTCTGGGTCTTGGTGGGCCGAACCATTTTGGTAATTGATGGTTTACACCGTTTTTCCTCCTCCCCCCCCCCCGGTGCTCCGCGTAGTCGTCGTGCCAGGCCGAGCCTCCGGACGCCGACCAGTCCTCACAATTTTTCATCTTCTCTTCATTTTTTCCTCAAATCCCCGATTTTCTGGACCAAGAATCGCCCATAATATAAATTAAAAATGAAACTCGTGCGTTTGAGTTGGCGCTGCTATGTGTTTCGCAGACGTCCAAATCGATCGGGGATAACGATCTCTACGACGCCATAGCTCATCCGCGTACACGTAATAGCAGGCTCCCAAAGCGAGATCGTGCGGGGCGAAGGGGGCGGCAAGGCGTTGGGTTGCCCGGGGAACAAGGGGATGAGCCTAGGATGGGTTCATTCGTCGAGAATCACCCTCGGGGAGACTAACGGCTTCCAACGTACTCGTTAATTACCTGGCTTACCGCGAAACTTCTCGACGACCACGGACGCCCGAAGAGTTTCGCGGACACGACTAGGATGCGAGCACGAGAAACAGAGAGAGAGTCCGACGATGATCCCTTAATGGATCTTTTTCACCCACTCCCCTTCCCCTTTCTCTCTGTTTTTGACTCTCTTGGTCTCACCTCGAATCGAGTTTTACGGTAATGGTTTCACAGCCGGAGATTCCACGCTCGATTTTTCAACTGAAAGACGTCGCCTCGCTCTTCTCGCCTTTCATTTTTCTATTTTATTTCCTTTATTTTTTCTTTCTCCGCAAATCGAACGTTACTTAGCGTCGTAATGAGAGTTAACGCTCGAATATCTTTGCCATTTTCTTCCTGGACGTTGAAACTAAATATTATGGAAATAATGTTGTTGTTTTTTTTTTGCTCATTTTGCGGTGAATTTTATTGCCGTTCGTAAAGCTCGAGGTAACAAAGATTTATTAAAGATTCTTGATAAGCTTGGAATCCTGGTGAATGGAGAATAAAGAGCGAGCCAGGCCCCTGAGAGGACGAGGAGAAAGAGGACCTTGGGAAAAACACAGGAGACACACGTGTGTTTGTGTTTCGTTGCTCTTTTCAAGGGTCCCGGCTGGAAGGCGATGAGAGAATAAAAAACGCAATTTTTATACCGAACACACACATTTTTTCTCGTTTCGCTCATTTTTTTTTTCGTCCCTCTCTCTCTCTCTCTCTCTCTCTCTCTCTCTCTCTCTCGCCAACTCATTTTTTTTTCTATATCCTCTCGTCCTTTGGACGTTCCTCTTCGTCCTGCTCGGCTACGAGCCACAGATCGTAAAGTCGCTTAATCGGATGAAACGTATACACCGAGACACACGCACACTCGCTGACTCTGCTTTTCGCGTTACCTTTGGCCGCTCGCACTCCTCCTCGGCCTTCTTGCTCTCGCGTTTGTGCGGGGGCGTCACGTAAAGCGAGAGAGAGCGAGCGACGGGGATGAAAGGCGCTCGTAAAATCGTCACACATGACGTTCTGAGCTTGCGAGTTGAACTCGCAGTCAGAGAAAGGGAGAGAGAACAGGAAAAAGAAAGTCCATCGGGTATCATAGCCGAGCATTCCTTCTTGTTTTTCCTCTTCCGTGGATAAAGCTGATAAAGAAAAAGAAAAAACGGTGAAAGAACGTGCGGGCGATACTTCATTTCGACGCTCAGCAAAGTTGTTTTTATTTTTTATTTTTTTACTACCTATGGAGAACGCGATGGCGTGAAACAGGAAGAGAATAAAAAACTGTTTGGAGCAGCTTGTTGCCGATTGATGAGAATTCTTTGGCAATTGATCGGTTCGCCCGGCGCTATCGAATTATTTTATTTTTATAAATATTGCTTTTTATAATAATACTTTTCGCAACAGTTTGTTGGAATAAGATGGAGAGACGCGAAGGAAACGCACCGATCGACGAATACGCCGACGTATTATTTGTTTTTTTTTCACCAGCGTATAAAATCTCGCGGTTCCCGTTTTTATTATCGAAGCTCGGAGATTTATTCTTCTTCTTTCTCGCGTTGTTTTTTTCTTTCTGGTTTACGATTGTCCTCGGGAATCTCATCGATTCGGCGGAACGATCATGTCGATTCGTCCAATCTTTGAAGAGCCCTGGAGCAAAGCATTCAATCTCGTTCCAATCAATTCTCTTCTGTCAAGTTGTCGATTTTTATGACGTCACGTGATACTATGTATAAAATGGGGGAGAAAATGACTCGAGGGAAAAGAGCTCTGGGATCTGGGAAAAACAGAAACCGCGTGAGAAACCGGGCCAACTATTTTCGTGTCGACGTCATCTCTCTCTCTCTCTCTCTCTCTCTCTCTCTCTCTTCCGTGACGAATTTCCGTGCACGCGGCGGTCCTTTCCGCGAGTCTCAATAAAGTCTCGCTATTTTCGCGCGTGTATATAAAAATCGTCGTTAATGCCAGCCATTACTGAGAATAGCCTCACATTATATTGCTAAATTCAACGAGTAATAACGCACATTTCCGTTGGCAATACGAGCTTTTCACTGCCAGCTTTTCGTCGTATACCATTTATACTATTTCTTTCCTACCCCCCATCTCATTTTTTCTCTTTTCATACAAATTCACGTCTATACATACCGACTTTCCATTGCTCTGCGCTACTCAAGCTAAATATATGCTTTCTTTTTTTTTCTCCTTTTGTTTCGTCCGTTAAAATATTTATTTAGCATTGTTCATCAATTTTTCCATAATCCTATAACGCTCGACTTCTACGCTCCGTTCATTCACTCCCCCGTTGCGGCTATTTCCTGCAAAACGTCATTTTAACTTTATTGAAGAAAACAGAGAAAATAAATGTTGGTAGGATTGTGGAAAGAAATGCGAAGGGAAAAAATGGTTTTTCACGAGACCCTTATAAAATCGTCGTTTGATATTCTGCTGGTGCTCGGTGAACTCTGCATTCCAACGCACTCGACGTTGCATCAAGTATGAGACAAGTCTGTATTGAGCCAATCGCGAAAGCGGTGAAAGAAAACGCGAAGCGAATGGAGAGCAGGACGAGGCAGAATCGATTCGCTGCTGAACTATCGTCGCTACGTTTTTTTTCCTTTCTTTCTTTCTTTCTTTCTTTTGCTGCTGTGTGTGGCGAAACGATCCGATTCGTATCACCAATCTTTTTATCGTTCTCGTTTCGCCTTGAAGAAAAATCGTTTGCAGGAGATAAAGACGCGAAGGTCGCCGAAAAATGGCCACGATATCAAACGACCAATACACACACTAGGCGCTTCCTACTTAGCTCTTTTCGGTGTCCACGTGTGTGGGTTTCCATCGAGGATATGTTCATTTGTTTTTCTTTCAGGCAAAATTTTGCCTGAAATTCCGTTTCTGGCTGTGTCTCTGTTTCGTCTTGCTCCCTCGCCGTGAAGATGGTCGAGCGAGTTGCGTGAAAAGGAAAAGGCTACGGGGACACGGGGAGGAAGAGACGTCGGGGATCTTCGCGAAAGCTCGGAGCAGTTTCGATTCGACCTGGATACTCGTTACTCACCCTTTCGCGTTTCTCGACATTTCGATGAACCTTTTCGTTCCTCTTTTCTCTCCTTTCTCGCAGTTTCTTATGTACGCGAGGTGATCGATCAATCGTAGCCTCCGCCCGTTTCAGTATTTCCTCCGAGATGTATTCCTCTTTCTCGAACTCTCCACAAACGCCATTTACAAGGTGAGACAAAATAAAATAACAAAATAATGAAAACCCGACGACTGAGCGAGTGTACATATTGAGGTCGCGAAAAAGAATAAGACACGGGAGGGTTGTTGAAAATCTCCGGAATCCTCCAAATTGCCGATAAAAAAAATTACACGTGCGTCTCAGAATTTTGTTGTTTTTTTTTTCTCCGGTCGTTCGCTTCTCGCCTACTGCCAAGAAGAATTTTCGTAAAATGCATCAAATTACTTTTTGCCCCTCATCGTTTTTTTTCTTCATTCCGTTTTTTACTCGCCTTATTTCGCGGCAAACATTCGTCGCGTGCAACGCGTCATTAACCAAGAAAAAAGCCATCATTCGACGTGAATAGTACCGCGCGCGGACAAGAATTCCTGAAGCTGCGCGCAACAACCTTTGCCGCTGCTGCTGCGCAAATTCCAAGCTTTTTTGTTGTTGCAAATTTTGAAAAATTATTTTCCGCCAAATTTTCATGGAATAAATGAATGAAAAATTATAGATGGAAATTGATTTTGCAGTCGCGCAGTTTTGGGCTCATTAAGAAAAAGAAACAAAAAAGAAAATAATTTTTTTCCCATTTAAGGAGGAAAAATGAGGATTTTTCTTGCGTATTCAGGATAAAATATCGTGCTCGAGTCTCGCAGTCTCGAGGCCTGCGCAGTCCTATTGTTTTTTCTATACAATTATGTGAAATAAATGTTTGTTTGAAATCTGGTTTACTAAGGGATGTAAAAAATCAATTTTTCTTGTTGGGCGCGCTATAAATTGACACGCACATAGTGGAAGCAGACTCGTGGACGGTTATGCAGTCTCGGTACCCATATACGAAATTTCTTTCATTCTGTTTCCAATTTGCTGAGGCTCGGACCAGCGCGCAGCCTCGCGAGACTCTTGTCTGGCGTTGTAGGGTTTATACTCAAAGAGAGAGAGAGAGAGAGAGAGAGTGAGACGGAGGGTGCGGCGAGGGCGAGAGGTATATGCTAGAGAAACCTGGAGTTTCATGTCCCTCGTGGTGTTCCCTGGCTGCGGCGGAACGGGAGAAGGCGCGCACCATAGCTCGCTGCCCCCGTCTCTCGCCTTCATTATTCTCCGATTGTGCCCGGCAACAACCCCCGAGGACATAAATCATGCTGGAGAACCATGCCAGCATGCATCGCGTGCACACGATCCTACATTTATGTATATACACGTGTACCTATCGCTCTATATACATACCGATTGCACATAAACATGCATATGTGTGTGTCGGTGGGGCAAAAACTTTCTTTCTCTCTTTCTCATTCTTCTCGCCACCCCTCGAGCCTCCCCCTAATTTCATTCACCAAATTTCCATCCCGAAAACGAACTCGTCGGTCCTCTTCGTTCCGGCGCCCCCTCGTACAATCTATTTATTTCATTTTCTAACGCATTTGTTAGAGTTAAAAGAGACGCAGACTGGAAAGGGAGACGGAGCGGAGCATTAAAAGGTTGCGGGCCTTGGTCCATGTTCGATTTATCGAACCGCGTTTTGCTCGTGCGCGTTGATAAACAAATTAGCGAAAATATTTTTTGTCGTTTTTTGTTTTTTTTTTTTTTTTTTTTTTTTATTATTTTTCAATTTCCAGCGAGCCGAGAATATAGGAAAGACCGAATTTAAATGATGTTTTAGCGTCCATTAGCACCTTTATTCTTTGTTCATTTTATACCGAGAAAAGTAACGGAGAAACGGAGATTGTGTGCGTCTCGTGTCTATGGGTTTCGAGATCTCGCGGAGGGAGGGATCGAAAGATTGAAGACCGCCGAGAGAGCTCAAGCTGGGCTCGCGATCGTTGCGATGACGCTCCTCGATCCTTTCCTTTTCTTCAATCTCTTTCTCTTTTCCTCGTCCCCTCCCGCCTCCCGCCTCCTCCTCCTTACTCACTCACTCATTCTCTCTCCCTCTTTCTCTTTCCAAAGGGATACACGCGATGTATACATATAAAATACATCGTATACAGACGATTGTGCGGTTTCGATATGCCGATATGCCATATACGTGGGCGATACGTTATACACCACAATCTACGAGGCTCAGTAATTGATAGAGGATCTCTCTCCGTTCTCGGATACCACGATATTCCAAGAGAACATCGGTTCATGCCCGAACCATAATACGAATAATAATAATATCAAAAAATAATAACAATAATTTCTTATTATTACGACGCGCATGGGTATAGGCTGGCGTTTAAAATTTTCCTGATTTCGAGCCTACCATTATTTTTCATTTTTTCAATAAATCTTTCTTTCTGTTGACTCAATATTTTTCCGTCTATATTTTTCATACGAGCCCGTAAAAAGCCCGTTATGAACAAGTTTTGTTATCATTTTTTTTCCCTCTCTAACTCGTCGTCTTAATTGGGACTTTAAAGAGTGCCACAATTTTGTTTTCTTTCATTTTTTTTTCATTTTAATTCCCAACGCCTCGAGTGAAAGTTTTAATCGCACGAGTTTGTGTCCTTTTCTCACCTAAGTGTCTATTTATATGTTTAACGTTATGCTAAATTATGTCATTCAGGGGCACTCTTTTGCACGCTCATACTTTGCATCATGCACTTGCGTACATTAATGTTTCTCTCCATGAGCACATGTCTGTGTGTGTGTGTGTGTGTGTGTGTGTGCCAGGTGAGCAAGGCTCGTTTCTGACTCGTTCATTGCGGACTGTTGAGAATGAGCAGAGGGGTCAAGCACCTTGTCCCACATCAACCTGAACACTCGCACTTACACACACACACACACACACACCCACGTGGGATAGACGATGGCGGTGCATATGTACGAGCATACTTGATTTTGTGGCCAACCCCCCTCGAGCAATTGTTCGTATGCTGTTCAAACATCGAAACGATAGAGAGTACCCCTCGGGAATGGCGGACCCGAGCTGCCAGAGCAAGAGAGAGGGGGGGGGGGGGGGCGACGAAGAAAGGGTGTTGGACTCTCCAGAGTTTATATATACTCGGAGCGATCCTAAAATATGTGGCATTGCTCTTTTGGCATTCCCTCATTTCGTCACGATCAGCCCTGACATTTATTCTTTATTGGTACACCACGCTCTATCATGACCGGAGTAATGGGATGAACGTAAAATAGAGGAAGGACGCGCTTTGTGGTCACGCAACTGGAGCAAATGGTTAATCGATTACGTCAGCTCTCTTGTGTGTGTGTGTGTGTGTGTGTGTGTGTGTGTTTTTTTTTACGAGTGGTGACTATTCCGACGGAATTATCTGGGCGGGGATTTAGTTGGTTCTTTAAATGATTTTCGTCGAAGAAATGATGGTTGAAAATTGTAGGGAGGATTTTTCCCGATCCTGCACGAGAACTTTGACTTTTTGTCCTGACTTTGTTTAATTTCCTTTTGAGCAATAATTAAGGCGACGTCCGTTTACGATCCTCAGTCAGGGTTTCCTTGTTTCTTCTTCTGATTATTCTTTTTTGACGATAATTGGGGAAGGAAATACGCTGAAGAAATTCTCCAACGAAATGTTTATTTATTTCTACTGTTTTTAGTTCTAACTGCGACCATTTTGACAAGTGTCTTTGCTCGTACGCGCGTACACACTCTCGTGCAGAATGAAATGAAAAGAGAGAGGGAGAGGAGAGATTGCCTAGCACAGATTTTTCCTCTCGGTGTACCGAGAACGCTGGAGAGCAAGGGTCAAGTACCGGTTAGCATGAACGCGAACGCACACATTTCCTCGACCTCGTTAAAATGTGTACCAACTGTACTAGTAGTTAATATGTTCTTTCCTCTCTCCTCTGGTGCTCTCCTCTCGTCTCTTCTCTTACCTAGCGAGATGTATCCAGCGTCAGTGGCGTCGCACTATTACTCGTATATAAATCCATAAGCCAAAAGCAACGGGGCACGAAAATGCCCCGCTGGCATCGTGTTCAAGTGGCCACTAGAGTTCTGGCCCTGTGGAAAACGTGACACGCCTCGAGGACGACGTATAGACCTCGAGGAGAACGATCACGTTATACACACGTATATCTTTTTTCTTTTTTTACCATCGAAAACATTTTAATTTCTATTTTTCCCGTTTTTTTTTTTTTTTCACTCCAACTGTTGACGTCTTGGTATACGTGAAGAAAACACGTGTTTCCATTTAAATTAACGATTCTTTTTCCTGTTACGAGTTACACCCTCATTCATTGGAGCTTGAAATATTTTTTTGACATTTTTTCACACGTATATGCAACCCGCATATTAATCAAGGAAAATATTTACACATTATTTCCCTTCGCCTCTCTCCACTTGCTCGCGTACCATTTTGCTCTCCCAACCGCTTTTCCTCCTTTTTTCTCTCTCCCTCTCTCTCTCTCTCTCTCTCTCTCTCTCTCTCTCTCTCTCTCTCTCTCGTTCTGTCTCTTTTTCTCAACTTTTTTCCACCCTCTGGATCAACCTCGATCTACAAGCGACCCAACCTCACACGGATTAACACCCTGTTTGCTCATTCTCCATTTCCTGCCCTACGTGTGTATAACCCCCAGCGAATATATACGAGCCTTTCGACCATTCGTTTTATTTCATAATGAAATTCATATTTTCCTTGATTATTTGCCATTCAATTACGCGGCTACGTCCCTCAGTTGCTGGCCCTCCCTCGTGGTGCGCGGCCCACAATGTAATTGAATTACCTGCTAGCTCGACAGCCTCGCGGTTCGTTATCAGTGTCACGCGTCGAAGGCGCTCTCACAAAATGTTTTAAATCAGTCTGTAACGTCGTTTCCACTCTCATATTTGTTTAAAAACAACATTTTGTTGTTGTTTTTTTTACCACTAACTAATTGCGAGCAGCCTCGACCAAGAGAGCATTCGTGAAACAATTGACACCGAGCCGATCAAAATTTTCCCAAAAAATCACATTACCGGCTACTTGATCGGCCTGCCTAATTATCATCCATAGATTAATCGATTAATTCATCAAATCGATGGACCAATCATCGAGTCGCCGAGTTCTGATCGGAACAAATTTGTTTTTTTCACTTCCCTAGACTGATACGAACGAGCACACGACGTCAGTTGATCACGATATTGGTTTTTCATGAAACTGTAAACATTCTTGAGGCTAAGGCTCGAGCGTATAATTCATACGGTTTTTCCAAGAGCAGCCACGTGGCCCCGGGGACTCGGTCGATGCTTTTCTCTCGTGGAAAACACTCCCGACTACAAATTCACTCCATGTTTACAGGATTTAGTGACAGCACGTATACGTCCGGTGTATATATTTGTGGGGCGTGTGTGTGTGTGGCCAATAAATGTGTTTCCTGTATCTCGCGGTCGAAACCGATGCGTTTCTCTGGCGAGCAGCGAGACTCTTTGCCTCGGCAACAGTTCTCAATGCGACTGGAAATCCTTCCAGCTCTGTACTCTCGCCCTTCGGCCTTTCCTCCATTACTTCCTCTTTGCTTATGTATTCTATATATTGATACAATGTCTGTCCTCTAGCCATAGAGTCGCTTCGAACTCTGTATACCTTGGGCACATACCCACCGCGGACCGGTTTGTTTCTACTATGCGGACTCTTGCTCGCGTACACACGTACGGATTTTGCCTCGTTCTTTCGTCTCGCCCGGTCCTTCTCTCTCTCTCTCTCTCTCTCTCTCGCACTTGTACAATTTTGTACGTTTTTCTATCCACGGTTGCGTGTCTGTATGCGTTGGTCGGTCTCTTATCGCGCTGCGCCTCGTTCCTGTATCTCTTCTCCGCGCGTTGGTCCATTTGATTTAGCCAGAAAATGCCGATTCCGGCCCCTCGTCGGTTGGATCAGTTATCTCACCAGGAACTTCTCGCTCGTCCTCCGGTTTCTTCCAATGATACTCAAGTTTGCATCGTTGGAATATATAACGAAGAATATATTTTTAGATTAATTATCTTGATGATTAATGAAATTTGTACCATTTTTTTTAGGTTCATTCGATTTTTGAATCGCAAAGAAGGCCGTCCGACAATTTTTCGATAATTCTGTATGGAAATTTCAGGCCCTGCTTAAATAATGACGAGTTTTCGTTGCATTTCGACGATATGCCAACTCCAACGTCGTTTTGTTCCATTTTTTTAGACTGACCGTGAGGATAATGATGAATATGGTTGAGACGCGAGTGGTTGATTGAATTCGCAATTATATGTCGTCGAGGCTTTCGAATCGGAGCCTCCTGGAGTATTGATTTTTGTGGGAATCTTAGCGCGCCTCGAGCTTTTCGCCGGCTTTTTGTTTCCCGCTGTTTTTTTTTCGTCTCTCTCGTATTGTTTTCCTTACTCCACTTATTTCGAGTAACTTCTCCTCAGCTGATTTTTGTTCTCGCGGCAACGTCTTGGGCTCAGTTTCCAGCGGTCACTATGGAAACCATTCCCCTTTGCCCGACAACGATCGAGGGTCGTGACGCGATGAGGCCGACCCCCAGGCACTTGCTCTTGGCCCGTGTTCGTCAAGGTCACCCAAAACCTTGCAAGCTAAGCCCTTCGAAGCCGAAAGAAAAGGGCAAAAGAAAATAGTATCGTTTGGACAATAAGGAACATCGATCCGGACGTGAAAGACCTTTTTTTCCTTGCTTTTTTCTTCGTCACTTTAATTCTCTTCAATTCGATGTCTCGGTGTCGCTCCGTTCTCTCCCGGGCCTCTTAAAACTCGATTGATTTTTTCTTTCCCCTTTTATTCATTTTATTCCCCATTTTCTCTCCTTTTTATTTTATCTCGAGCCTCCAGCAGCTTCTTTTGCCCCTTCCATTTTCTTTCTTTATTGATATCGTTCGTTTCAACTGATGTATGAAAAATGCTCCGATTACGGCTGCATTTATCGCTTTATTTCATGTTTTTTATTTCTTCGTCGTTGCTGCAACGTTATGTCCAGGTGTGCGGAGTTTACTACTTTGGCGAATGGACAAATGTGCTTTCTCGTCGAAAACCCTTACGACACGATCGCGCTTTCTTATCCTCCACTCCTCCGGGCCAATTTTTCTCCCCCCCCTGTTTATTTTATTTATTTTTTTCGCCAATGTACCTACCAATTGAAAAACGTGATAGAAACGTGAAGAACCGTAGAGGAAAGGATAGAACGATACAATTCCACGGATGGTTTTGCTCTCTTGTTTCTGGTACAGACGCCAAACGACTATTCTCGTTGAGGAGAGCAACGACTCGATTCAATCGGCTTACGAGGAACTCGACTGCCACTCGAGAAAAAGAGAAAGAAATCGAAAGAGAGATGCTCTCTCTCTCTCTCTCTCTCTCTCTCTCTCTTTTTCTTCTTAGAGCTGTAAGAACGTGGGTAGGAAACGATCGAGTTGATCTCGTACAAGAAAAGCTTCGGTCACTGGACCCCTTTTCAACATCTTTTTCCATCTCCGTTTGCACACTTTCGAATCGCGCCAACATCTCTCGCGAGATCTCGTTGAAAGAGGAAAAGAGATGGAGTGAGAAAAAAAAATAAGATAGAGATGGCCGATGAGAAACCTTGAAATTCCGTATTCGGTGGAAAGGAGCGAGATGCCTTGGGAATCCGCATCATCAGGAAGTGGATATAAATGGGTAGCGGCAAATTGAGGGGGAAAAAGGAACGAGATAAATTTTTCTCTCTCTCTCTCTCTCTTTCTCTCTCTGCCAACGTTGAATTTCTATATTTGTTTCAATCGTGTATTCTCTCTTTCCGAACCTCGATCGAATCTTATTTCCAAAATTTGTTACTCCTTTCCCCCCACATTTTACGGGATAATTGAAAAATGGAAGAAAAAAAATGCCCGTTTCGTTTTCGAAGATTCTAAGCGTCATGTATACGTCTCGCCTCCAAACACTCGGTCCCTTTTGCCCTCCGGAGACGACGGATTTTCGTTGGTGTATTCTTGTACAAACACAGCCCCGTATATACCGAGCCCCGCACGTACAGAGAGTGCATTACTCGTTCCTAAACGAGCAGTCAGCCGGATTACGACGTTCTCGCGGTCGTTCGTGTGAATTCTCATCATACTCGGGACACTTGCAAGTTTCCAAGGCTCTGACGTGTTTCCCTTTCTCCACCTCCTCCTCCTCCTCCTCCTCCTCCTCCTCGTCTCTCTCTCTCTCTCTATGAGTGATTTTCATATCCAGCGGATTCACGAGCAGGGCCGAGTTAATGGCAAGAGAACTTACCCCTCCCGCGGGTCCGGTAGAGCTCTGCCTAGGATTAGTCGCACGTGCTTTCCGTGCGTGCGCATATTTTACAACCTTAGTCAATACATATTTATACATATATATTCATATTTGCCGCAAGTTCTCACCAGCAACGAGAGAGAGAGAGAGAGAGAGAGAGAGAGAGAGAGAGTTGAGGGTGAATTTTGTTTGGACAGATTTCGCGGATATGACGCGCCCGCTAACTTTCTATACATATATCTCTCTGTCCTGGACATTTACCCCTGTACATTAAATGACATATGACAGGGGTTGGCAAGACGATGAAAAACCCTCTCAACCCTATGAACTATATCCTGGACATTGTGTGAAACAACCCCTTAATCCACCGCCCAGCCCAAAAAGTAATTAAACCAGCCGAGCGAAGACTTTATCAACTGTCACACCGAATAGACGATTTTTTTATATTCCCAAGATGGTGACTTATTAAAATTGAATTAAAATGATGGCTGATGAATTTTCCACTGGCAAACCTTTTTTTGCCTGTATCTGCCTCACTGGGCGCTTCGTAATTATGGCGTTTGACTCGAATTCTCGAGTTTTTACGGACACGGAACCGCGTGCGGGCTCTAGCAATAAAATTCAAAGGTCACGAGGCTTGGGAAGTAGTAAAAAAGTAAGGGATGGCAATGAGATCAGAGAAGAGAGAAAAGATCCGTGAAATGTACGAGTGTCCGAAAAATCGTCGCAACGATTCGTAGCGACTCTGGAGAAGAAAAATACCATTTATTTTTCTTATTTTTGTCCAGTTTTTCGCTCTCGAAGGCTCTACAATGTCTCTTGTATTTTTTTCTTATCATCGGACTTGGCCCCGTGTCGGGGTCTCGATTTCGCCACGAGTAAGGAAAAATATAACGTCGGGTGGGGGAAAAAAAAAAACCCTTGATACCCGGCTCGAGGATAAATGGCGGGCGTACTATGACATGGAAAAGAGACACTGTTCTCTGTAGCATCGTGTCCCTCTTGCGATTCGCTGAATGGATGGACTCGGGAGTATTTTCTAATGACGAGCTGGCAAGGGTTGGGGAAACGGACGAGGCTCGTCGCGCGGCGGATCAAAGTCTGGGAGAAAGGGAAATACAGCGAGCAGAGAAGTAAAGGGCGAAAAGAGTATGCGAAGGAGAAAGGGGCAGAGAGTCGGAGAGAGAGAGAGAGCGTAGTTTTAGCGCGGCGTATTGGTGAATAGTCGGGGGACCGGGGGTTTCTCCCACGCGAAAACGGTCGATACGCCGATGTACTAATGACCCGTACGGAGTCGGGCCAACAGACTGTTGGCTAGACACGATGGCACCGTCAACGAGCACGTTACTCGCAGTCACTTTGCCCTTTCTATATCCTCTCTATCCTCTCTTCGCCCTCGCTCCCCTTTCTATCTGTGCCCTCCTTTTCATCCCCCAATTATAAATTGAATTAATCCTCCTTGCCATGCCAAAATCTTGCTGCGGATTTTCGTTCCTCTGAGATGCAAATTCCGAGTTTAAGCCGCAGTTTCTCCGGTGCAGCTCCAGCACTTGGGTGCCACGGGTTTTTGCATTTTTTATCCCTCCCTCATTTCCCCTGCAGAGCTTAACTTTGCAAATTGAATGCATTTTTTTTTCCCTCTTTTATTTCGAGTCGATTTTCAATTAATCATCGAAATATTTTTCATTAAATTGTCTCGCAGCACCTCGGTCATCCTCACTCAAAAGTCTCGTTTATTGAAGCAGCATCGCGAACGCTCAACAACATTTCTCTCGGTCAAATCTTCCGAGCCAAGAGCCCGGAAGACGGAACATGGTCGCTCCTTCATTAGAAATAATTAGTAATGGATAGCTCGCTCCAGGGCGATTCTTGTTAACCACTTAGACCGCAGCTCAAGGCTTACCAGCAACAATTCCATTCTCTCCCTCGCCCTCTCTCTCTCTCTCTCTCTCTCTCTCTCTCTCTCTCTCTGCTCCAACGTTCAAGACGCTCGATTTACCTTGCCACTTAATAATCTAAGACTATTAGGCTCTTAACATTCGAGCCTCTCCACGTCCCGCGGACGTTTAACGAGCATTTCTCTTTTCTAGTCATCGTTTTCCTCGTTGACATGAAAAATTGCAATGTGTCATTCCAGCACGAAATAATAAAATAAAATATTTCGCTCGGAGCAGATGAATCCGTTGTAATCGCAATTTTAAGTTAATTTTTTTACGATGGAGCATTTTTCACGTTTTAATCGAATTTGAATGAATTTCATTGAGGATCTCGAGCTTATTCTCTGCCAAAGATTATTACGCTCTGCTCGGTATATTTCTGGAGTTATAATTAATGCAACATATGGAGAGCCAGACGCTGTGTTTTGGCTCAAAGTTTCACACTCGAGCAGCAGATATTCCAGAGCAGCGTGATTCACGAAGAAAAAATCTATAGGTCAAAACCTATTTTCCAAATGGTTTCCTCCGCGAAAGTAAGGAAAAAAAATGACTTTTTTTTTCCTTTATCATCGCGCCATGTTTTCTCCATTATTTATCGTCGTATCCGGTTGTTGGTCCGGGCCGAGGGAAGGGTTTTGAAAAAAGCCAGATGTGGCCACTCCAAACAAAACCCTCGTCTTTTAGCTCTTTCCCTTCGCTGCCTCGCCTTCCTCCCCCTCGCTGAGCTCACTCTCAAAAACAACTTTCGGAATATTTCTCCGAGATTCTCCTGTTCCTTGCTCTGCTCCTGCCGCTTCGGGCCTCCCACTTTTTTCCGAGCACTCAATCACCGACTTTTGGTCTCGAACGAATCGCCCACCAACCGAAAGTTATGCCAACGAAAAAAAAACGCCTCGCATTTTTCCATTGCGATTCCGAGATGTTTTTTTTTTTCACCAACTTTGTACGCGAAGCCCGCACTTTTCTCTCGGCCTCTCGAGTCTCTCCTTCTCGCTCGCACAAACCTACCAACCTACCGACCCAGCTTCCTATACTCCGGTGCTCCCGAACCGGCCACCGCACGACTCAATCCCGGAAGTGTGACGTCAGCCTCATTGTAACATCCCGTAGCTGCGGCAGCTCGGACGAGCTTTTACTATTGCGTGCGCTTTGCCTCTCGTACGTCATTCTTTCTTCACATTCTTCGGGTCCCTCGGTTTTATTCTCGCTCGGATTTTCCTTCATTTTTTCTTTCTAGATCTCTTTATTTATCAGGATTTTAGTATGTACGTCGAGCTTCATTTTGCACTCGCTCGTGCTCGTTTCACGCACCAGCAGGGCCTTTCTTCTCGCGTTTATCCACTTGCTCGTATTTCGTGTCTCACGACCCGTAACCCAGCGACTCGAACTCGTTCTTTCTTTGCTCTCTCGTTCTCTCGAGCTTTCTCTCTTTTAGTTGCATTGCGTGTACAGAGAGACGCGCGCGGTTGCTTATCTTGAAATTACGACGGGCGCGTTGGCGAGCCAGACAAAATGACCGAGAGCGAATAGCGAGCGATAGAGAGAAGCAGGAGAGATACGTTGTATCGTCAAGAGTGCGCGGAAATGTAAGTACGTACGAGAATTTCTTTGTGTTAGCGTATTCTCTGTGCGGTCGTGAAAGAGCCGGCTAACGCTGCGAGGGTGGGGGCTTACGCGCTTCTCCTTAATGAGCGTGCGAGTAGCAAGTTACCGTTCGTTACGCTCGTGCTCTTTTATCTCCTCGCTCCTTCCCTCCTCTCTCTCGCGCTCTCTCTCTCCCTCTCTCTCTCTCTTTTGCACTTTGCTCGCTGCGTTACATTGTCTCTTTGCATATATGGATGTGCACATGCACATGTGCATGTACCCGGCTCTACCTGGGCCGCCGCGAGTGTCATTCCTCGTACCAGAGTCTTCCTTCCTCCAGCATCCCGTTTAATTCAGACCTCCGGCGCTCTGTCGTCGCAGTGACTCGAAGCTCTCGAATATTTAAGCATCGTTACTGCAGATATTTTTTAATATGTCACGCATATAGAGAAATTTCGGTGTCGAGAAATTCGAGAAAAATGTTAAAAAATTACCATTTCGTAAAATTCAAAATTTCGAACGAAAATTATTCGGAATTCAACAATTTTGTAAAATTAACATTTCAAGGAAAAATAAAAAATGACGATTCCGTGAAATTAAAAATTTGAATAAATATTATTATTTAAATATGGAAATTTCGAACGATATAGGAAAAAAAAATGATGTACAGTGAAGATTACCATTGGGATTTTTATCCCAACGAGCTGAGGTCACAGCTCGCCCTTTCGCCGTCAATCTCTCTTCCCCGCTCGCTTCCCTTTTTTTTTTTTCTTTCCTCCTACCAATTTTTCTTTTTTCCCCATGCGATGAGTAGTTGAACGTAGCGATAAAGTGTGGAACACACAGTGCAGCCCTATTTTTCAATGCTCTTTCTGCTTGCCCTTCCTTCTTTTTAAACCTTTTCCGTGATACGGTTTTGTGGGAAAGCGTAAGCAAAAGCCACGACGAGGGCTCTCAGCTCTTTAAACCGCGTAGAGAAATATTTTCGTTTCTTTTTTCATGAAAACAATTTCATTGTATGGGAATCTGCATTCTTCTACTTTTTTGGCAACAAGTGCAGCCGACGAGGATCCAAAAAAAATAAATGCCACGCCGAAAAATTCTGGATAAACTCGGTCACTGGCTTCTCAAGGACTTTACGAAAATTTCTTCATTTCATGACTCGATGATATGGAAATAAATCGAGATCATGGGGATCGGATTTCCTGGTCGGAATGCCAACTCATTTTGGGCAATTGCGAGCGTCTTGATAAAATACGTAGAAAAAAGAAAAAAAATGAATTGAGGCTCGTGGGCGATAAGAGAGTGTCAATTACCCGAGAATGATTTCTTATCATTGTCGCGTTTCATGCTATGCTGATATAAAGCTTTATCGTACATTTAACGAGCAGTAAAGAAAAAAAAGAGAGCGTGAAGCGAACGAATGTGATGGGAAAGGACGAGGGCGATTTCATTCACCTGTGATCGAGGCTCCGCTCCGACCGAACGAATCGGACACTTGATAATATTGCACATAGACGTATAAATAACGAATCCCCATTAATGCAACATACAACTAAAAATAAAATTGAAAGGATATGTATCCGTGTTCATTGCTCACTCGTGAATAAACATTTTCATGAAAAACTTTTTGCCACTGCAGTTGCGTGACATTTATACATATATTTCTACTAAAATGCATTATAAATATTTATACGTGTGTTCGTTGCCCTGTGCTGGTCCCTTGACTCGATTTTTTTCTCGCCCCCGTTGGCATAACATTGTCCAATTACAACATCCAATCAACAAAACCCAAATGCATATTTTCATTCACACTTTATTTGTACGAGAGCGTAGCATGTATATATATATTTTCCTGCTCAAACATTTGTCCCTCGAAACAGATTTTCCATTTCCGTATTTTTTTTTTCCTTCTCTGTGAATATGCGACGATGGGAGTCTAATTCTTTTATTTTGCTCTTTGTTTCAGGTAAAAAAAACATTTCATTTTCAATGACTAGAGACGAAAACGATATTTCATTTGTCGCGGTGCAACTTTTTGAGTGAGTAATCTTGAGATTCGATTTTTCACGACGACAAACCGCGAGGATTCGAGTTTCCATTTATTTCAGTTGCTCCTCGAGGAGAAGGGCAAAGTATATAATGAAATATGTTAAGCTTTGACCTCCGCGGCGTAAATTTTTGCATGCAACGATGCAACCTGGTTCGAAAATGAAAGAGACAAAGGGATAATGTTTGTGTGTGTGTGTGTGTGTGTATTGCGTGAGAGAGGTGGTGAAGATTGAGAGAAAGAGCGGCGGCGGGGGGGAGTGTGTGGTGAGCAGAAGTGAACGCAGCATGGCAAATTTCCTGTCCAATTTCGCATCCAGGCAGTCGCAGCTGCCGTTGAAGTCTTAAATCAATTGCTGCTCGGTCTAACGTTGCACTCAACTCTATAATTAGTTGGGAAAACCTCCTTTTACCCTTCCCTCTTTGGCTCTGCCTCCCCCGCCCCCCTCTCTCTTTACGCCCGCTTTGAACCACGTGCTGCTTGCTTAGTTGGGTGTACACGGAGGAGAGAGCCTCCAGTCACAACTCCTCCATGTTGGATTTAATATCTTAACACCCCTTTAACGCGCCTCCAAATTCGTTCCGTTTTCCAAAGCAGCAAGAAACTTCATCCATAGGCTTTTCGAGGTAACCCATTCCCCAAAGCTTGCTGCCTCTTCGTCGACGAAAACTCATCCTCGCTATTTCACTTATTTCTTCGGTGATTTCTTGCGCGAACTCCTTCGTACGGAGAGATGATAATATTCGCTATGTATTTACGAACATTTGCTGCGATTATGAGCTCTCATATTTTATTTTTCATGCGACGTCTGTGAAAAGAAAAAAAAAACAAAATGAGAATATTGTTAGTGCGGGGGGAGGTTTTTTTCTTCCTTGGCTGTCTGATCAATCGAAGAATATTAGCTCGGTAAACTCATTTCTTTCTCCTTTCCTTTCTCGCATGTTATTGTCGCTGCTTTTTTGTTGGACTTTCGCTCGCCTCGTCGTCTCGCTTTTCCAATAAAACTGAGGAGACTCCAGAGCCAAATGAATCCATGAATCTCATTCGTGTTTCCGCAGGGGGCTGCTCGATTTCTTTCAATCATTAGTCCCGGTGCGCCGCCCCCCGGCTCACAATCGCGACACGTTTTTTCTCTTTCCCTACGGGCGTGATTAGTCTTCGTCACTGACGGATGAAATCGGTTCTTCACCGAGCACCAGACAAAAGCTGGCCTAGCAATAAGGGGTAGTTTGTTGAGCCTCGGAGTTGGTCCAGTTGCTAGCGGAAAATTGCCAGAATATTTCCTTTCGGCCTCTCGCCTCCGTGTCTTTTCTCGCGGGCTCTTTCTATTCGTCCTCCGGCTATTTTTCTCTCGCTCTCGTTAAACCATCTCGAATAAACGCTCAAAGAGATTCCAGAATCCAATTCTGTTCATCTTCGATCGTTACAACATCCGAATCCCCTCTCTTCTCGTTTCATCTCTCCCTGGCTGCTGCTTCTTCTCCGCCCCTTGTCCCGGTTACACGAAACGCAATTAGTCTTGGTCACCGGCCTGCTCAAATCAGGCAAGCTACAACCTCTATCTGCTCCGAACATTAATGGCGCGGAGACTCGGACAAGCCAAAGCCTCCGAAACAGCGGGGGGCGGGGGGAGCCGGCATTTCCACTACACGCACATTCGCCACGAGGAAAAAATGTTGCAATTAGATTCTCGAATCCTACATGGACGTCGCATTGTTGGAAAAACATTGAAACTTTAAGTTTTTATGCGAAAATGGATGTCAAACGTTTGGTTCGTCGATTTTCATCTCGTTTCCTTCGAGAATTTCATTAATCGTCGCGTAATTTTTCATTCCGAAGATTTTCCCTAAGCTTTTACAGGGAGAGATAAGCGGCTGACGATTCTATCGAACAAGAGACTTTGAGGGATAAGGAATGAATGATTAGGGGGATGTTGAGTCGAGCATCGATCACGTTTCTAATACAGGAATCGAACGAATGGACTGGGATTCGGAGGCGACGAGTCCATCAAGTCACGAGCTTCGTGCGCGTCTTCGAAGATTCCGTTGTAACCCCGACGAGCTCGGGTCCCTTCAAACTTTGAGATTTTCACCCTCCCCGGAGGCCGGTTCGTTTTTTTAGATGGGATATTTGGGGCGCGTGTGGCTCCTCTCGAGTATTTCAGTATCGAAAGATCATTCGGCTGTGAACTCGTACGAGGATTTATAAAAAGATTTATCCAGTGAAAATGGAGCGGGGCGACGAGAAACGTGGAAGATTTAAAAGCGAGTGGCGTTTCCCCCAAATGCCAAAAATCGTCAGGCGAGAGCGGGTCAGCCAAAATTAATCCGCTTTCAGGGCCAACTGTCGCGCCGCGACCTCCTCAATTTTCCATCCCTTCTTTTCTCCTCCCTCAGCCCCTCTGCCATTTTGACATTCGAGAGGGCCTTCTGACGAGTTCGACAATCCATATTAGGGCTTCCACCATCGATCGTCATAATTATCCTTTCGCAGCATTAAAACATCTGTTGGGCCACATGGCGCCGGTCGCTAATTCGTGCCAAATTCTAATCAACATTCCCATCCTCCGTTAAATCCTCAAAAAATACACGAAGAAATATTTATTCATCATATTTTTCGATCAAGTTGAAGTTCGCATCGATGCAATGCAACCAATTTCCCTCTTTTCCTAATTATTATCAATAATAATAATAATGATAATATTGTAATTATACTTATTATAATTATTATGCTATTTTTATGTTATTATTATATATTATTAATATATTATTATATATTATATCAATAATTGTTTAATTTTCGATCTAGACAATGAAACGATCCTCTGCTCTGGCGAGCCATTAACTCAATCGACACGAAACATTTTCCCGATCTTCAAAATTCAATAAATAATGAGTAAAAAAAATATGTTTCCTTTAATCTTGGTTGATTTTGAGCCATTAATATCGAGCAAATTGGAGAGCCAGAGAGAGGTAGAGAGATGTGAACCAAAGAGGCCAAGTTAATTATCCACATATATAGTCCCACTTAAACTGATACGATCACGTATAAGGAGCTTTGCTCTTGGACCGTGATAAATTTCGTTTATCGTCAGAGTCTATACTCGACGTTTCCTCTGATCGAGGAGACTGTGCTCCTCTCTCTCTCTCTCTCTCTCTCTCTCTCTCTCTCTCCTTTCTTCATCCCTTACCTCTCTCCTTCGGTATCATTCTCCAGAAGCGCGATTCGATCGGGCCGACCTTATTAGATATCGACAACTCCACAAGCCTGTACACAATTTCGTCCATACCTCTCGCTCTATGTACCTTTGTACCAGTCTCTCTATCTCAATGTGTGTCTGTGTGTGTGTGTGTGTGCGTGCGTGTAGAACTAGATATAGCATTCTTTGAACTGTGTTATTGGCTACGAGCGTAGGCATTTGGCACGAGAAGAGGAGCAGCATCTCGTCTCTCCCGATAATTACTGGCAGACCAATGCCATTGTCTTTGATCCTCACGTACTTTATTAAATACCTTTCGTCTCGATAACGCTCGTGCAATGGAAACTCTCTCGCGATTCCTTGCACGTATCAAGAATAACAGTTTATTACTAATTAAGCAACAAATGTGCAGGCCAAAACGTTTCAATTATCATTTTAATGTAATACATTTTCAGAGAGATTATTGTTGTTGGATGTTTTAGCTTATTTTTGGTCAACAGTTATCGAAGAATTTTTCGTATAAATGCTTTTTTTATTTTTCTCTTTCCATTCGAATCCATTACCCTCACTTTTTTCTTTTCATTCTCTCGCTCGACGTTCGTTATTCTTTGGGTTTTTCCTGAGTAGCGCTATCGCAATGTGTGTACGATGTAACCTTATATCCCCCTTAAGCTTAGAACACGTGACGTATGGCAGCAAAGAAAATGGGGCTTCCATCTTCGTTTCTGCCTCGTCTCTCCTTCGAGATACATTCTATGATGCCCTCGCTCTGAGACACACACTGAGTGCTTCGAGGATTCTTCATTCAGTGCTCTCGCTTGTCTCTCTACTATTATTCAACAAATATCTACACAAGCCTATCGATCCGTATACATATTTATATAAAAGATATGAAAGTTGAGTTTGATGAAAATGGAAGAAATAACAAAAGATACGAAGTACCTTAACTTTTTTTTTCGCTTTTTTTCTTTTATTTTTTGTTGTTGTTTTTTTCACTCGAGTCTGACTCTCTCCGTTGTTTTCACTCTTTGGCACATAATGATTTTGCCTCCAATTCCCAAGCCCCAATCAGTAATACCGCGCGGCTGTTTGCCTATGCTCCGAGGCTTTGAAAAGCAGACTCGCGATGGATACCAAGAAGCATGCCTCGTGTTTGCGAAGGTGCGTGGGCTAGCGAGAGATATATGTGTGCGTTTGGACTTATCAAGGGAGAAACGAGGCTAGAGAGACAAGCAGGATGAAACGAGTGCGAGATGATGCGGGAGAAGGGACGAGCATAAACTCCGAGGGCTTGTGGAAATACGCGAGGCGGCGACGCGGTATACCAAAACAAAAGATCGGATGTGGTAACAGGGTCAGGTTGCCAGCGACGTTGCCACGTTCCCACATTAATCTCCCATGCCAATCCTTAGGCCTTTAAAATCTACTTTACTTTATATCCATACTGCTTTTCCCTAGATTTTTACTACGCACTCGCCATCCAAACGTCGAATATTCTTTTTATCACCGAGCTCGACGCGCATGCATTTTATTCCTTCATTTTTTTTCTACATATCGCTACATACCGCATCGACACATTCTCACGTTAATTGACAACGAATCCAGGCCATTAATCAAGGTGTGCGTCGACAGACAGGATATTATTATTTTATTTAGCATCTTGGTACTTTATTTATATTTATATTGTTTATTTGTACACTGTAGATAGAGGCTTGGGTCTGTAAACGTTAAATAGAATCGATCACTCGACTGGTGTGCGCTACAAAGGCTTGCTTAATTAAGTGCAGACGTTTACACCTGTGCTCGAGTGCTCTTCAATTTTGACATTAATTTTCAGAGCCCGAGGCCAACAACTGACGCGTTTACATCCCTTTTTTGTCTCACAATTGTTGCACCATATTTTAGCCTTTCAATGGGCCACGTCGTCTTCGCCTCTCGCGTACTCTTTCTTCCGGGTATAAAGGGGACTGCAAATTGAAGGAGCTTAGCCAACGATTCTTCAGAATATACACTCCAGAAGGTTATTCTCCCTCCTTATTCATTCCCCCCAAGTTTTTTACTCCTCTCTTTTTCTTCGCGTCTGCTCTGTCATCGAGCTCTGCACTTTCTCACTACTACGAGCATTTTCTGCATATGCTCAATGTCTACGTATACGTGAATCGCGTTTTTACACATACCATGTGCGTCACTTGAGCCTTTTTCCTGGGGGAGCCAAAATTGGGGGGTTTTTTTTTCTTCATTTTTCAAATAAAATAAATTAATTAAAATTTTTATTCCCTCAGGGTTTCGAAAAAATGGCGAAAAGTGTGCCAATCATTTTGATTGGGCAAATAATAACGATAGGAAAATGTGTAATAAAAAAAATGGAAATTTTTGGAGGAAAAATTGTACGTGAAATGAAGGAAAATAGTCGAAAGTAGTGGGACGATGAAAATCACGTGGTAAATGTCTGCACAAATAAGCATTTTGAGGGTCCGGAGGTTAAAGGCGCACGAAGATGCGAGTTAAAACGTTGTAATATCGGTGTAATTATAGATAATTATATCGTGAATGAAAGGAGAATACGTTTTTTTCTTTGCTCTCGTTATTCTCTCTTGCCCAACGTTCTCCTTGGTCGTCGCGTTTGGTTTTGCGGTTCTCGGCTCTTTTTTCTCATTCTTGAAAGCTGAAAAACACTCGGGCACTCCAGGGTACAAGATTAATGAACGTGTACGAGAGAAACAGAGTGTTAGGCCGAGCCCGAGAGCACGAGAGAGACAGAAAACTATCTGGAAATTCGGAGCTCTGGGGTTATAAGAGCCAAGGCGAAAAAGGAGACTCTCTCACTCTCGTGTATGCGATGAAAGGGCTCCCAAATACGGTGCTTGGGATGCCCTCAGGCCACCGCCATCCGCATCATGAATGATGCAGCTTGTATGCTCTACGTACGTTCATATTATGTCTTTTACTACGCTATGTGATATTATAAATATATAGCGACGAACTCTCGATGCCTTAAGCCTCGCGCACTGCATTTATGTTCCATTCAGAACACCACAAAACGTACATTTTCATGTGCGAAGCCCCACATTCACCTCTGCATCCAAATTTTCGAATGTTTCCTGCAATTTTAATTATTCATTCTATTTATTTACATTTTTTGACCAATTTCTCGAATTTATTGGTGAAATTGGGGTTTTTTTTTTTAAATTCATTTCCCAAGCTCATTGATCTGGAGAAATGAAATTTGGTTTTTAAAAAATTCAACATCGGTCGGAATTCAAGTTTCTAATACTAATTTGCTTTTTATTCGATTTTTTGTTCGCATCCAATTCGCTGGCATAGTTGGGAGGACGAACTTGACACATTCGAGGGTCTTGAGTCGCAATGGTGTCTCTAAAAAGAGTGAAACTTGCCAGAAGGCTCTTCGTACGAGGCTCTCCGCGCCGCAGCCCGAACACACACGCGTGTGTTCTTTCGATCCTCTTTTGCCTTTTTGTTGTTGTTGCTGTTGTTTTTTTTTTCATCTCTCGCTTCGATGCCTGGTACTCGTCCGTTCATTGCGGCCATCTCAGAGACAGTAAATTACAGGCAAGACGACGAGCAACAGCGAGAAGAGGAAATAAAAAGGAGAAAAAAGTTTTTCGGATTTTCTTCGAAACTTGGACCAACTCTGGATCTATTTTTTGTCCTTCATCTTATTCTCTATTTTGCCAGAAAATGCAATTATTGTTGACACGTTCCTGTACGTCGGGATATCGCGCCAGGAGGTTCGTCCAGAAATTGAATTTTCTCGCGCCGTCTCGATCAAAGGGACATGTAAAAACGTTTGTCCATTTTTGAGTAAATAATTCGCCAAGATAAAATGGGAAAAAAAATGCATCGCGAGGAAGGATTTCACTCTGAAAGTTTGCGAACCAAAAGAGGAGCTCGTATGCACATACCGAAGAGGAAGCGGTTTTTCCTGTTTCGTCTCGGACACACTGCACATACTCGCTCTGCATGTGTGCGAAGAAAAACATGAATATTTCTATATATACGTTAACAGGGATGTATAAAATCGAGAAACTACTTGGGTGAGCTCTTTTCTCGGTGGAGCTCGTTTCCCATATTGAAACTCGTACGTTACCTCTGGCATCACGATTCTCATGGATATCCTCATGAACGTTCTCACGTGTATTTTTATCCCTACGAACTCACACTATTGGAAAGTCCAACTGGGCGTACCTCCTCGTACGTATATAAAATAAAAATGCATGATGCATGTTACATAGAAAATCGTGATTTTCTGTGTTGCCACGCACACATCAGTCGAAGATTCGCGCGCGGAGACATTTTTCGCGAGTTTTTTTCTGCTCGAAAGAGGGCAAGAGATAGCGCGATAGGTTTTTTCCTCTGGCTCCTTCTCAGCCGAGAGAGGATAGTGAAAAAAATGCATGAAACTAAATAAAAAAAAAGTTTTCCAAGTGGTTGCCGCGGAATAGAAAAATTCGAGATTTCCATGTGCCTCTTCTCCTTTTGACGTTTCTTGATTCGACATTCGCAGTGTGCGCGTATGTGTGAGGCTTTTTCACGTATTTGTGTGAGAGAATCGGCGTGAAATCCTCTACTTTTCCCATGCCATTCCGGCAAGATCGTCGACAAAGCATTTTCGATACTCTTCGACGCCTTATGTTTTATCCTTGCAGAAAAGTTTTTATCTTTTTTTTTTCTTCATCTCGGTGCCTCATAGCATCGCGCACTTCCGGAAACATCTGAATCCCTGATTCCTTTCCATTGTTATTAATATTCTGTGTGTATCTCGTTCCCTCTGCGTTCTGCCTCTTTGTGCATAATTGCGATACGAATTTTCCCCACATTTTGCAATGGCTCGCAACTCGTGAAAATCCTATTTTTCATACGGCAGTGCGAACTCTTGGCGAAAAAAAAAAAAAATGAAAAAAAATATAAACCCACGACTGCGTCGGCGAGAATTGCGTGAGATTATTTATTATTATAAATAAATGGTTTTCTCGGTGCAGCAGGGACACTCGGAATATGGTAAAGCGCGTATATGGCTATACATATCGCGATGTATAGCCAAGTGTTTACGTACAGTACACAGCGTGTGTTTTTTGTGTTGTATGAATAAGGCCACATTGAGAGAGAAAAGACGCGGGAGGACCGGCTCGATTATTCGCCCGAGTGGCCAGCCAGTTTCCTCCACCATTACAGACAATGTTGCCAGTCACTTTGCATATAACAGTCGTAGCTTGTACTACAATACGTATATACATCGGAGTCTAACGTCACGTACTCGAGCGTAGTTTCCACGTGTTGTCTTTTTTGCTCCTTCACTAAGTCAGCCTCGTATTCTCAGTCTCGTTGCAAGTGCACACTTTATATATAGATTTAAAGTATCGCTAGGAAAAAAAAGGGCTCGATAGTTCGTGTTCTAGCCTCACGAATATCGTACATTACGCCCTTTTTATATTTTCTCTACGTTCCAGCCGTTAATGGAGCTCCGTCTATGTATATTGAAACGTTCATTCACTTTTCTTCTCATCTCACCATTCTGCCTGACTTCCGGCTTCACAGATTGCCACGAACGAGCTTGATACGTCTTGTGAAAATTAATTGACTTTTTATCGGTGAAATAAAATTAATTCGTATTACTTTTATCATTCGGACAAATATTTTGTCGTTTTTCTTCGCAGTTTTGCTTTTTTTTTCTTTCGGTTCGCTTCGTCTCGTTGTCCACGAACTCTGCGGGAGGCGCGTTCGTTATTGGTCGACCTCGAATCGACAGGAAACTGCACCATCGCGCAGCTCGTATTCGTTTTTTTTTCTTTCTAAAATTTACATTTTTCTTCGTATTTTTTCTTTTCGAACGTGATATCGGGAAAAAATGTTGATGCGCGCGATTAACATCGTTTTCCTCTGATGAATCACCTGGCGTGGAAATTGGATACCGGGCACAGTATCGAAGAAGATTTCATTGTTTATCTCATCTCGTAGCAGCGTAAACGATTAATGGCCGTTAACTGGGTGCGTTCGGGCGAGGCTAAATCGTCGGTAATTCAATGCATAGCCGCGCGTGCACCCGTGTCTCTTGCTCGATCCGTCGCGCCTGTTTCCACGGTTTGTCGCGTTTATATACGGATGAAGGGAAAGAGAGAGAGAGAGAGAGAGAGAGAGAGCCAGAGAGCGAGACAAAATGCTATTGTCACTCGCGAACTAACGCTAACGAGAGCTTAATTAGCGGCTCTCGCGAGCTTTCACCCTCGCTGCATCCGCTCCTCTTCTTCGCTCATTGTTTCCCTCGTCTCCCTACGCGATAACCTGCATCGCCTAACTCGGGCCCATATAATTTTGTCCGAAGACCACCAACTTGCGGGCATCAACGAAAACATTTCTTCTCCCCATGCAAAACTTTGATTCGATCGATCGATTGGCTAAACCACGAAATCCGTTAAACGACATTTCCTCGTTCTCGTTACTTTTTTAAAATAAAATAATATTTCTCGTAAATGGCCGCGACTCGAGACACAAAAGTCCACTGCCAATTAGATACAACACCGTGTAACTTTGTGTTTCTTCTTTTACCTCCTCGCCGCGCTCATTTGACGAAAAAGTCTAAGGCGTCGAGTGGTCGCGCGATGCCCAAAAAAGATACTTGCTCGACAAGAATCGCCGGCAAATAATGATCGCCGATGGGACGTGAGTCCAGTCACGAATCAAACATTGGCAAATAGATAAATTTCCCACGTGTGTCCATCGAGGCTTTTCAACGTCGGTCAATATTTATTTGTATTTTTTGACATTTTGCTGAAACAACTGGAGATGAAAGCTGAACAAGAGTAAGATAAAAATGGATGCAGAGCCGAGGAGAAAGTATAGAAAATACTGAATTTTCGATGAAAATCCAATTTTGCTTAGCGAATATTTTATTTGACCAAAGATGCCAAGAATTTAGCGCACTGCGACCTCATTTAAATTCTCATTTTTTAAGTATTATTATTTCGGTATAGTTTCAAGTTGAACGGTGGGTTTGGAAGATATAGAAGCAGCAGCTAGAGTAATTGGATTTCTCGCTCCGGTTCAATTAGAAATTCAAATTCGGCCGGGTCACTGGTACAGAGCGATATATACATGAATGTGTTGGCTATATTCTGCAGGGCTCTTGTGCCTCTTCGCTCTTGGCTGTTCCGGGGCACAGTTTTTTTTTTCATTTTACTCTCGATCCGCCACACGCATATATATGCATATGTACAAATTCAAATGTGCATATACGTGGCGTATATATGTGTATATATTGGTACGAGAGGGAGTAGCTCGTATTCTATGGGTCCGTAGAGGAAGAAGAAGATTTCTATATCTATATGGCTTTGTTGTATATGCGCAAATATATATGCATAGATGAATGCAAAGTCGAAAAAGCGTTGGTTCGCTGTTTCTGGATTAAATTGCAGTCGCGCTCTCGCCGGCCGCGCTCGATCTCTCCCCGAGAGGCTGCGACGCAGCGACACAACGAACAAACAAAAAATGGTACACGAGTGCTGCGAGAAAAAAGAATAAAAACTTGAGATAAATTTGATAAATATTGGGGAATCGAAAAAACGAATGCGGAGGGCCATGATAGGATTGTTGAATTTAGTCATATTGTTTTTTTGTCCTTCTTCGGGCTCGTAAAGTTGGTCGCGCACTAGAGAATCATTAAAGTTTGGCAAGCTGAGGCTGTGTGAATCGTTGGCTAATTTAGCATGGAGCTCGGTTCGCATGTGTTTGGTAAAACGATGAGTTGAACGAGGACGAGGCCGGGTTTTTGCTGGAGCACAACTAGAGAGTTGGACGTTGCCGAAACCGGCAGCAGAGACGTAGCGTGCGATGCGTGCTTTCGTATCTCCCCAACGAAAGTTCGTAAAGCGTTGTTCGTTGCTGGTGGGCCGATTAATCCGGGCTAATTTTCGTCGCCAACATGCGAGAGTCATCGCTTGCTTTTCTCTCTCCCCCGCCGCCACCGCCGCCGCCGCCACATTCACCTTTGCCCATATATGTCGCTGACCGGTGGTGCGATTCTCCTCTCGCGGTGCATGTGCGAAACCAACCCTGTGCCAGATTTCCTGCCTAATGTAATATTATACCGAGTGTCCGGTCGAATCGGCTAATGAAATTTCCCACTCGATGAATCAGACACCAAACGTTGAATTCAAATTAATCTTTTTCCCTCCTTCGACCTCCTCGTGCTCGTAGTTTCGCCATAAAATATCCAGGACGCGTGAATTTTACAATTTTTCTCGAACCGATAATTTTTTTTGTTTTCTTTCTTGTTTTTCATTGAAAAATGCGACGAAAAAACCGAAAGCGAGACAAGTTGGTCAGTACGTTTCGTTTGCGTGCGCGGGTTAATAGCTAATTAGTCCGATGCGTGCGAATGAAGGTGCGAGTGGGGCACGCATGAGTCATTATCACGTTGAATCTCAAGTGCAAAGAGTAGAGGCGACGCGGTGTAAGATAATTTTAAGGGCGGCGGCCAAGCGAGAAGGAGAGGCGCGCGT
Organism: Campopleginae sp. 14b; assembly: GCA_030522525.1. NCBI lineage: Eukaryota > Metazoa > Arthropoda > Insecta > Hymenoptera > Ichneumonidae > Campopleginae sp. 14b. The sequence goes on from JAPYYS010001204.1 coordinate 29,949, forward strand.
ATACACCTATTCCCGTTTCTCGAGAGCCCATTCCCCCCCCCCCCCTCGAATTAGCATATAAATACGTAAAACAAAGAGTATTAATGGCCATTAGTTAGTTAAATAATGGAAAGCTTGTAATCCAATGGACGTAGCAGGAAGAGATTATTCTTGAGAATAATAAACGTGCTCGCGCGATTATAAAGATTATCGCGAAGGAAAACTTTGTTCTGGAATCCTTGGAGTCATTTATAATCGAGGACAAATTGAAAATTGTCGTTTTTCGTTTTTTTTTCTCTTACTCTCGATTCGTCTCAATTGGCACTTGGCAGACGTATCGAATTGACAAATTACTGAAAAATTATCGATCGACCTCGTGCAAGATCGTGAGAGGCAAACTGATAAACAATACAACGAGGACAGAACGAATTAACTTGCACAATTCGATCGGTGCGATGCTAATTTATGAAAAATCATTCTTTCATCTTCCAGTAGGTCGCGCAATAAAAAAAAAAAGTAACTCAAACGATCCTGCTGTACACCTTTTTTGGCTTTTTCCTAAATCGATTTCTTTCCAACCCTCTTTATTCTCATTCGCCTAAATAATTGATCGACTCCCGTCTGTGTACGTCTGTGTGAGTGGTGCCCGTCTTTGTGAAGCTCTCTCCGAGGCAGCTTCGACAAAGTGGTACGGTGAGATCGAATCGAAAGATGGCAGCGTGAACATAGCCAATAAAAATGCAAATAAACGATCGATTTATGTATGTGCAGTTCTCTCGCCGCGGATATATACACGCCGTCGTCTCCTCCTCTATCCAGGCGTATTCGTCCGACTGTCTCTTCGCATCGTATGTCGACGTCTATATAGCAACACCAGAGGCATTATGTCACTATATCCTGAAGAGACACCTGCGAGTTTACCTGACCTATTCGTGCAGATAGACTTGTCCTCCTCGCTCATCCATACACTCGCTTCGGATATACAGATTCCCTCAAAATTCTCCATAAAAAAATTCGTCGAAACCTGGAAAGACCAAATTTCGGCAATTCAAATTTATTTCGTTTTTTTTTTTTTCTCGATTTTCTTTATAACGAGATGTCGAATGGCCCAATGAGCTGCATTCTTGACGCGAAGAGAACGCGTCGATCGGAACAACAACAATAATTTTAGTAATTTTTCTCCTCGGTCTATCGGGATACGAGAGCGGAGGGTGAAACGGGAGTTTTGAAACGCTCGGTATTCGAGCTCCCTTGGGATAAAGCGTGTAATGTTTGAGGAGCTCGTTTACGATCGTCGATCGATTGGCTCGCAATAACACACATTTTACGAATTTGCTGGACCTGCCTTACACTCGTGTGTTTATTTATTCACGTGAATGCGAAATAGTTTACTATAGACACGTGAGCCCGAGACCGGGCGAGGCCAATTGCAACGCTGCGGACTCTTGTAATTGTCTTTCCATTGCCATTCCGTTTATCCATGTCGGAATTTCGAATGATTATTTTGTCTGCTGCTTTTTTATTTTATTTTATTTTTTCAAAAAATGGCAAATTTCGTTTTATCTGCCATGCGACGACTAAGGGAGAAAAAATGTCAGTACGAACGAGGAGAAAACGTCGCGACTGTCTTCCCTTGACGCGGTGTCTAAGTTGAAACGACTTTTTTTTTCAATCCTCATTACGTGCATCGAGACACGACGATGTCTCTTTACCTGTCTCTACCTATTCTAACCCACACACACACACACACACGTACATTTTAGTACACATATATATCGTGTGCATATAAAGTCGATGCATATATATTGCAACGTGTATGGTGGCCACTTGCTTGCCCGGCGCTCTGACACAATTTCCATTTTTAGACGAGAGCGCGCTCCTAGCGTTCTCGCTCGTCTCGAGAGTAAACGAGAACGCGCATAACGACCGTCAGGTATATATTTCCATTAGATCCAATATGAGCCTATCAAATTGTACTTGATATTTCGAAATAATATCGAACGCCCAGGCAAAATCCTATTATCGATACAATTTTCATTCTTTTTTCCTTTTATATTGGGAAAAAATGATGAACACGTGGAATTTTTTAGATTTTGCATCTTTTTTTTCGCTCATGCTCGTTCTCCGATGTTTTGCCAAGGCCCAATCACACGTGAGCTCCATCTAACTACCTTAATCGATCGACTTTTGTAGAATATTTGTTACGAAATGCCGAAATTTTTTGAATCAAGCGAAAATTTGGTGAGAAATGTGATTCGGTGGTTAATAAATAATATTCTTACACACAGTGTGTGTGTGTGTGTGTGTGTTTAGAACGTGTGCAACATTTATGGATATGGGTTTTGGTACAAACCACGCGGTGGTTATTAACAAGCGATGGTAAGTGCAATTTCTATGTATAAATGAAGCTCACGTGCATCAAGTTTCGTATATGCACATATGAAATGGTTATTATAGGTGTTTGGAGGTCTACCAGTGTGTAGAAATGTTGGAGTTGTTATTAGACGGTTTAGGTGAAAGCCCGAAGGTACATTAAAATGCCGCAGTCGCGAATTTCGTGGCCGCGGCTTACGTTTGCGCTACCATATGCGATTCCATAGAGCAGTGCGGCGTTTAATACGCGACGCCAACGCAGGCGTCGTAAATTTTCGAGAGACCTAGTCTCGTGGCTTTCTGCTCGGTTTTCGAGCCAATGGCGAAGTCGCGAAAGATAGAAAAGCAATGCGCGCCAGAGCGAGCGAGAGAGAGATAGAGAGGGGGGGGGTGAGAAAAAATTGGTGGGATCTTTTGCTTTTGACTCGAGCAGACAGTGGTTCTTGGATTTTTTTAACTTTTTCGCGTTGTCTCTCCGATTGAATTTTGGTTCAATTACTTGTTTTGTTCCCCCTTGATTTATATGAATATTAAATGCCAAGTGAAACGGATTGATTCGCCGCGACTCTCGATTTAATTGGATTTTTTTGCTACCATCTATTTGTTATGATTGTACGTTTTTTATTTGGCTGGATAACGGTCTCGAAACGAGTATTCTCCGCTCGACCGATGTTTCATTTACTATTTTTACTTTCAGCGAATAATATCGTGTGAAGAATCGGTGGCAATTAGACAAAGTCTTGCCTTTACCGAGTCTCCAGACTCGTAAACGCTTTTATCGTTCTCGCTGCGACTTCGCTGACCTCCATTCAGTACACACGACGTATTTCTCTTTCTCTCGCCTCGTGCTAATTGTCACTGATGCTTTCTACGTCGTGAGATTCCTCCTGATAAGCTGATTAACCCTTTCCTTTCCTCGTGAATATTACACTCTCGCTTCGTTGTGTTTGCACGCGTCTATAGTTTCGTTTTGGGCTCAATATTAATAATTCGACGAAACTGATCGTTTTTATTCTTTTCAACATTTTTTCCTCATCCCCACGAAATATTTCTCACTCATTTGTAATAACAATGGATCCATTACGCACGCTTGCCGATCGAGAGTATGACGAATGAGGGAAGTGGGAATGGAAAAAAAAACGAGAAAAAATGGTTAGAGAATCGATGACGCCTTCTCGTTGGTTGCATAATTCTTCGCGGCGAGTCACGGCTCTCTTGCTTCTTTCTGCGATATCTTTCTCGTCCTCCTTTTACACCTTTCCTTCTCTTCTGCTTCTTATATTTCTCGTATAACTCTTTTATTTTCCAAGTCTTGAGGATCGACTCGTCGGTGCTGCTTATATATAACCCGAGCTCGATTTATCGATGTTATTGATCGCCCATGGAGAACGCTCCAGGAGTCTCTCGTATCTAAACTTTATATCTATATATTTAAATGTTACCTTTATAATGTATAAGCCATGAGCATCGCCATTTAAAATGATATGTGCATATTATTCATCATATTCGCATAAATCCCTAATCGTTATCAGCGTACACGTGCACCCGGAAAAGCTCAAGGTATGCCATGAGCGTTACGCGCCTTACACATCGAATGCAGTTCGTGAACACGTGCACACGAGAATATTTTATTTCCAGGCCTCTCGAGCATCTCGCCAAGATTCATAAACTAGTCACTTTCTTTGCGGAGTATTTAGTTTCGAAATAATAAAATCAAATAAAAATCTATGTTTGGTTAATTGGCTGCGATAAGTCATTGACAATGATGAAAATCCAATTAGCACGTTGAGTGTATTTTGTTTTAACGACTGTGCGAGCTTTCCATGCTCATTTCGTTTTTCCCCCATTTATTCCTGACACATCCGTAGAGAATTTGGATTTTTATACCAGCGCCAAATTGTTGTGTTATTTTTTCTTGATAAATGATACTGGAGAACGGAGTTTAGACGTGGCGAGCCGGAGATCTGTTCCTCGTTGGGAATCTGGATACGAGATAAGGTGTAAGAGGCTTGGGACAAACCGTAAAGAAATCCCACAGCCTGGCTCTCGCGCGTCCTTGGCTCTCGTTATGCTCGCCAAGAGTGTTGAATAATACCGCGAACGTCTCGCTCTGTTCGCGCCAATTTATTCCTTCGCACGAGCTCTTCTCACCTCAAATCTCCCAAAAGAAAAATAATCGAGCTTTCGAATAAAACGAACAATTTTGCTCCAGAGTCCGAGAATTTTCTCGAAAATGATTCAAAATTCGTTGAAGCACGAAGAACAAATGATTTTTCCTCCAAAATATCTTTCCACGCTTTTGACTCGAGCGCGACGAGAAAAAACTTTGCAAACTTTGATTTTCGTTCAACAACTTTTGTAAAATCGTTGCGAGTTTTCGGTCGAGGCCGTATTAAGCGGAAATGGTTTGCTCCGTTGAGTTGTGACAATTGGCGTAAAATAGCCTGTAGGTAGTTGAGAAGCATGGTTGGTCTGTCAGACACGAATGCCAGAGGAGTCTCGTTGACCAGGCGAGAGAGCAACGAGAATTGATAGTCTCGCTGGCCATCCAGCGTTCCCATAGACATATATATGTATATAAATACTGGTCTGGTTGATTCTACGACATAAACCAGGAAATATGGTTGGTTCTCTCGCGGTCGGGATTCACCAGGCTTCGAGAGAGTTTGTGCCTCGGCTCGTTAGCAAAATTGCAACCGAGTATATGCAATATTATGGATATATAATCCGGCTATTTCGCGTTTTGTGTTGCACAGGTGCGCGATAATCATGATTGTAATCGTTGCATGTAACGCGATATCTCGGAAGAGGAAGCGAGCCAGAAACGAGAGCTTGTTGAGTTAAAAACGAGATGAAAAAATGGGTGAATCATGCACGATGAGGTTCGCGAAGAACGAGAGGCGAAAAAATTGCAGATCCGCGGAAGCGAATTTCGATCGGCAAATTATAACGAAATTCAATCGTTTTCTCTTTTTATTGTGTATCGTGCGGAGTTGAGAGATAAGAATTTCTCAAGTAAACAAGTAGTTGAAACGAGGAGAATGGACCGAAAGTACGAGAGCAGAGAAAAAGAGTGAACGAGCTCGGAATACCGAGACGAAATTATTCTTCATAGCTCTTTAGGACTCTCTTGCGCTATTTTTTTCTTCTCCTCGGAGTTTTTTCTGGCTTTTCTCTCGGGTATACGTGTAGCTTTTGTCGTCTCTCTCTCGCTCTCCTCCATTTCGTTGCACTTCTCCGCGGTGTAAGTTTAAAACTTTAATCTCGACGTGGTCAGTGCCCGAAGATAATGCAACAATAGTGCAGCTGCTGTTGTAAGGAATGAGCAAACGAGACAAAGATAGCGAGTAAATAGGAGTCGAGTAGGAAACGAGGTGAAGGAGTTGTGCTTGGAGAAGACGACCAAAATTTTCAAGCCAACCATGTATATATGCTGACATAATTTCGGGCTTTCGAGGTAGACGATGAAGAAGATGACAAAGAAAGTTGGCGAACAAAATGAGACCTTACCGGAAGTCGAATGAGAATGAGTGTTGAAAAGGCTGTGCAATACATGGTCTATGTGTGCCTCTGTGCTTATATACACCAAGTGAAATCTTCACGATGACGAGAAAAGCCGAGCGAGCGAGCGAGAGAGAGAGAGAGAGAGAGAGAGAGAGGGAAAAAGTGATTTTTCTCAAGCGTGTCGCTGGCGAGCACATAGATACACACACACAGGATGTGCATCCAGAGGAAAATCATGAAGTTCACTCTGGAGGAAGCTCCTCCAAGACTCGACGGTTCGCCCGGTTGCTCGTCGACCAAAAACGACAAAGATTCTCCTCTCGACCGAATGCCTGTTTTTTTTTTTTTCATTATTTTCTATTTTTCGTTCCTTCCTGCTTTCCAAAAGCGTCAAATTCTCCATTCAGTAAAATTTATCCCACACAATTGTTTCCTCAACATTTCCACTTGCCCGTTCAATAAATTCATTCCATTATTTTTCGTATCGCGTAATATAATCCAATAAAAAAATATTAAGTTGAAAAAATTGAATAAAAATCGCAAACTACAATTTTCCATCGTGCTCCTGCCTCGAATATCATTTCGCGAGGTATTATTGAAAACATCGAGACCTCCGTTGCTCTTCTCGAACAACAGTGGACCGCCACGAGGACTTGGATGTTTATGCAAAACGAGACACATCCCTCTCGATACCTCTTGCGTTGTCTCCTCCGGAGGCAACCAAAGATATCGTAGTTCAAGTGCTCTTGGTGCTCGACTACGTATGTACGAATCAATGTATACATGCACACATTACGAGGCCTTATTCGGTGTACACACATGTACATGTGCCTGGAATAGTGGAGAAATGCATTGGCCGTGTTGAACGTACGGAGAAGCGTAGAGTGGCGAGCATCAAGAGGAGTTTTGTTCCATTGATTACCAAGACACACACACACACACACACACATTCACGTAGGCATACATGGGTGTGTGTGGGTATGACGATTTGGAGGAGCGGACACGCGTTAACACACAAATTACCGGATCTTCTGAGTGGATACGGGACGCGATGAAGCAGCCGGGGAATGATATACATACGTGTTACTCGCGCACGTTCAAATGTTGTGTTCCATATAATTCGCAGGCTTTATAAATCGTCGGCGATAAATCCATTGGCGTGGAAATAATCTTATGGAAAAAACGAATTAAATTCAATAAATTTCACAATTTTTATTCAAAATTTCGTGCACATGATAATTTTCACAAGATTCAAGAGATTCTTTCCTTCTTCCATGCAACTCGAGTTTTTTACGTCGACGTAGAGCATTTTATTGCTGACCGTTTGGCACGCTCTACGTGTGGTGGATTGTGAAATTTCATCCTGAAATTATTCGAGTTTGTGTGTAGAAAGTTTTCGTTGCTCCGGAACGTTTAGACGAAACTGCCGTATATTTTTTTTTCTTTTCCACTCTTATGTGCGTGCGTGCGTGTGTGTGTGTGCGTGTGTGTGTGCGCGCGTGTGTCTGTGCAGTTATGCACATATGTCTACACGCAGCTGATCGTCAAAGTGGAATGAGCCTCGCTCATCTCGTCGCTCTTCTCCACTGCTGGGCAAATAAGGGATGCTACGAGAGTCCAGAGATTTAAGAGCGAACAAACATTGTACACACGTGGAAACTCATAACTGCTGGTTCTCCTCGTATGTGTATGTGTGTGGATGGATCTCTAGTCTACAGCACATGTTACATTTGTGTGTATATAGAAATTAGTACATAGCGATATATATGTTGAGCGCTTTGATCGTGTTGTTCGTTTTTCACAGCCTCGTCGAGTCTCTCAATTCCCATTGCAATGAGCCGAGCTCTCCACAGCTGCAATTTTTATTTAACCTCGTCCTCTCGTACCCGGACGAGAGCAACGACATGCGCGAAAGTTTTGGCCGAATTCGCATCAACGTAGTGATGTTTTTTATTTGTTTTGTTCTGCTCGTAAACTCGAATTTAATGGATTCTGATTCGTTACATTTTCCAACTCCGCAGCGTCGTCGAATTTCTTTGCTAGCGATAGGTTTTTTGTTTTTTTTTTTTTTTATGCCGATCGAATCGACCACGAGGGAACGATTCCACATTGGGATTGCTCGACATTTTCATTTCCTCGTGATTAGTTTTAATTTTTAATTCCTAACTCAATCGATGGGATTTTATGAGTCGAGTACGACGAGATAGAATCGCGAGTCGTGCTCGTACCAAATGATACGACTTTGGCAACAGCTGTCCGATGCTGTAAAATCTCTTGGTATTTACCATGGAGAGAGCATTCATGTGGTTAGAAGAGCCAACACGTCGTCGTTTTCGTTCTGCTCATCATCGTCTTGGTTGTCATTGCTCGTTGCGTCGTCGTCGTCGTCGTCGTCGTCGTCGTCGTCGTCGTTGGCGCGGCAGGATAAAACGGATTTACGTTAATGACTGATTACGTAACGGACTAACACGAGCGTAACACATGCTGTCCCGACGTTACTGAACGATATTGAATAAATATTAACATTTTATTAGCATCAGCCTCGTCGTTTTTGTTTAATCGGATTTGAAAATACAAAGAAAATTTCTATGCCTTTCTGCTCGAGGCAAATGCTCAAGATACATCGCCCGGCGAATCATATTTTTCTCCATCTTCTCGACTCCCATTCGCCAGGATCGTCCGCTGCCATTGGACGACAGCGACCTTGAGAAAAAAGAAAACCCAGAGCCTCGGCATACAAATATTCAAACAATTTGTCCATTCTTGTGTGTGCCTGTATTCATTCGTATGTGTGAATCGAATACGAGAGAGAGAAGAGAGAAGCACTGAGATGCTGCATGCATGCTCGCATTCCTTCGTACGTTCGCCGCTGGTATTTCGAGGTGAGCAACGGTATGCAACGGCATCCTATGTATTCACCCGATGGGTCGTGGCGGTTACGACTATCCTCCGCTAATTCCCGCGTGGCCGCGTGCCGTTACTACCATTACTGTTGCTACTCCATACCCCCCCCCCCCCCCCCCCCCCCCCCCCCCCCCACCCTTCCCCTTCCTCAATCGACGAATACAATTTATATATACCTTTGTGCCCAACTCTCCACATGCAAATTGTGTTATAGATGTTCTCGATTCACGAGTCCATACACCAACCTGATTCACTCACCTCTCCATTCTCATTCGATCTTCAACTTTTATATTCTTCGTGTCAGAGCATTTGAGCTTTTCATGTTTCCAACCTTGAGATTAAACGAAAAATTCATTTTTTTTTATCAATTATTTATTCAACTTTGAAAATCATGACAATTTTTCGTGACGGAATTGAATGATTTCTGAGTGACTCGGCCTCCGGGAATGCAGACTCGAAGGAATTCGTTAAAATATCACAGCTAGGTCGCGAGGGGCTGAGATCCTAAAAATTTCAAGCGAATATAGTGTTTTGTTTTTCTCGGCTTTAACCAGAGAGGAAAATAAAAAAATTGAGATTCAGAGACGAAACACAAAGGATAAACAATATTTAGGGAGAAAATGGCGTGACATTACGGGCCGCAAGGAAGGCTCTCGCGCGTCATATTGTGCGAACGAGAGTAGAAACGGATACGAAGAGTCAGACGGGCGGAGGGTATTACAAAAAAGTGGTTAAGAGCGAGCAGAGCGAAAAGGAAAAAGAAGGAACAAGTTTAAATGAAGCGTGAGAGAGAAAGAGAGAGAGAGAGCGACAAAAAGATTGAGAGTGGGAGGAGGAGGAGGAGGAGGAGGAGGAGGAGCGTGAGGACGATGCTGATGATGATGATGATGTTGAGTGAGAGGAAGAGCGCGAAGGCATGCATGGCGTCACCGGGTACGATCTCGTCACGCTCCAAACCACTACGTCGTATCTAATCACGAGCTATAAATAGAAGATACGCGAGGCGAGAGACGAGAGTTAAGTCAGTGCGTCCCTCGTACTCCCATTATTATATTCGTATCGTCGTCGTGTACCAAAGTATTCGGCTATGGGCAATAATCGATGTGGTTGTAACGCGAGCCCGTGGGATATGAGCTTTGCAGACACATGCGAGGCTGTACGTAACGCGTATGTCGATATATACATATTCCTATAATTGAGAGAGCGCGTGAGGCCGCTTCTATTTTCAAAACTCTACGGAGCTGGAGCTCATTCACGAGCGCATGCACACTTTAAAGAAACGCACATAGATACGACTCTCTCGTATCAAGTTCATCCCGAGCCTAGACCAACATCTAATATCCAACGCAAACAACACTTTCGTCTCGAGAACAAGTCAATGCTCTGCTGCTCCTCACGTATTTATTAATAGAAAGCAATTAAACTGATAGAAATGGTAATTGATTGGACGTTTTAACGAAAAATTACGAACTGTCGAGCAGACAGCATCCATCATGGTGATGAATATGTAGGTCAGATTATCCTTCCGTATTTTTCTGATTATTGAACGGAGCCTGAAGCACGAAATGGGGAAAACAAAAAATCATTCGTTACTTTTACGTTATTTTACGAATTAATTCGTAAGGTCCGGAAAAGGCAAGAGGCACATTAAGAAATGATGCCGAAGTTTGCAACGTTAATTTTTTCAATTTTTCCAATGGGATGCACATTTTTCGAGCCGATAGATTTTTATGGCCCGAAAAATCGATCGTTCAACAATCGCAGTTTCATTCTGAATATAAATAATGGACTTTCGATATGAAAGCAATATCGTTGCGATGGAACGATGCAACGTGTCATATTAAGAAAACAAAATTTGAAAAAAAAACGTGAGCACATTTTTTTTTTCCTCATTTCGTGGGATTGCATCGACGGCAACTTCAGGTTCTATGATTGAGGTTTTGGCAAGCCCATGGATTTGTGTTGAGAGGGTATATAGATGATTTGGAAAGATTTTGATAGAGAATACAGAGCGCGACTTATATGTCTCTTTGATGCCAGCGTTCCATCTCCATCCTTCCAGTGTTTCGCTCGTTCCGCGAGTACTTTAGGGGTCGTTAACTTAATTAACGGAGGGACGTGCGAGCGGTACTTACTCCCTCTTTGTCTGTCTCTTTAAAACTTGGTCTTTATTATGCATCTTACTCTCTCGTAGCCTCGTCTCATCCACTTTAACGTTGCGGCCCCAAAACCCCTTCGGCATCCTTTTCGTGCTTTTACCCCCTCTTCTCCTTCTCCCTCTCGCCCTCCGTTCCTTCTTTTCTTCCTGGACTCTCTTCTCCATAACTTTTGCGCTTCAGTATATCGTGCCACCTCTTGTCGAGTGACTAAATTCAGAAAGGGTTCTCCAAAATCTCCTCGACAAAGGCATCGCGGGATATCCCTCGAACGAAGCACCAAACACAGAGCAGAGAGAGAGAGAGAGAGAGAAGGGGGAAGGGGGAAGGGGGAAGGAGCAGGGCTCTTTGAAATGTGTACAGATAAACATTACTTTGTACAACTATAAATCCATGTGTTCTCGTGTCTCTGTAAACATGTGTGTGCGTACATGCGAGTGTGTGGATTGAAAGGTATATATATATATAGATGGAAGGAATGACTGTGGAGTATTAACTCGACAATGCGGCGTGTACACGCGTGAGATGAAAATGTAAATAGCTCGGCTTTTGTGCGATTGCTCGCAATTGTGTCGTCTCAATGGCACATTCCCGTTGACTCGAAAGAACACAAAAGAGACAAGGCAGAGCAACAACAGAGACAGAGCTCAATGCTTAATCGCCAGCATTCGAAAATAAAAACTACATATGCGATTGGCAAAGTGTGTCCGCATGAGATTCCTCAATGTAACCATTCGAAATCATCGGGCCCCTTGATTCAATCAATAATCAAGTCGATTGTATGCAGGAAATGAAAATTATCACTTTTATTGACCCTTCGTTATGCTCGTTCATCAGTGGCTCTGTGTTTTTTTTATATCATTTACACTTTTTTCTCCATACTCTGTTCAGTTCGTCGCCATTTTCCATCGATCATGCGGCTCGCCGATGCTCTTTGAGTGTTGGGGCAGAAAAAAAAACGTGTCAGCACGCATCATTTTCAATGATCATTAAAATATCGCTCAATTATGCACGTTGGAAAAAAAAATCCAAAAAAAAAAAAAAAAATCCATGACTGAGCGATGAGCGACGCTTTTTGAAATATTTCAAGTGCGATATCCACTTTAATAGGCATTTTCTACAATGCTGTACACAGTGAGAGTAGTGGAGTATGGAAATCAGGACATTTCACCGACTCTTGGAATCTCTGCACTGCTAAATCCATCATTATTATTTATAGAGCTATACGGAAACGAAAATTTTGTCGCAAAAGATTGAAATTTTGTTCGATACATTCGATTAAATGTTTTTTCCAAAAATCACGACAATTTTCTCATTGCAGCAAAAATATATTGAGTTAATTTTGTTATTAGTTTCGTTATAAATGAAAAATTTTGTCGAAATAACGAAAATTTCAAAATTATTGAAAAATATTTAGTATTCAAGAAAATATTGACGTTTTTCGACAAACTTTTATTTTCATTGTTCATATGCTCATGTGTGTGTGTGTGTGTGTGTGTTTTTTTTGTCTGCGTTGATGGATGCGTGTGTGTAGGAATGGATTATAAATATGTACTGTTGTACATAATGTAGCATATTTGTAGCAATATTTCAGGACGGTGTGTATTCTCGGTAGTGTTTTATATTAGCGTGCGAGAAGGAGTAAACCTTCACGATATTTCTTACCTCGAGATATGCCAGCAACAATTCTCTCCTCCATAACCGTTACCTCTTGTTTCTTCCCCTTTGCTCCTTCCCCGCTTCTTCTCAATCCACTTTTCTTGCTCGTGTCTTCTCTTCCTTTTTCTTATTTTCTCTCTCGCTCCCGGCAGAGTATTGCTCATACAACTCTTGCTGTTATATCGTGAAGGAAATGGCCCAGCGGGCGCCTCGTAGTCCGAGCCTAATGGCTCGGCAATATTTTCCATCGTCCACGTGTTCACCACCACGCGAGCACAAACCTTTTCATCCGCGCTTGTTTTTTTTTCCGCTCTATACTCCTCGCATTCTCCAGCCACGTTTACACAATACTCCGACCAATTCCCGAGCCAGTGTTCTGACTGATTTCAGACACTTCATTTAATAAACTCTACGCTTTTTTTCATCCCTTCTCGACGGCTCGTTTTCTCTTTGATTTTTTCATTCTCTGCTCTTGACAGAGTCTTGCCAAATGGCCGAACGCCATGACACGCGGTTTCTGCACTTTGCCATGTTCTTTACACAGACTAATCCATTGACAATGAATTATTCACCGATCTCTCGAAGAATTGCCATTTATTGTTTTTTTTTTCACCGGCTTCGGGATATCCAATATTTTGTATTCGACAGGTTCGTTAGTTGGTCATAACAAAATATCAATTTGAGGCTATAAATTTCTAGAGTTTCATCAAAGTTTACATTTTTATTTGTTAGTCTTTGTAGAAATTCGTTAAATTGGGAATTAACGAAGAAAAATATTCGACGTTTTTCGATCGAGTACTCGCAATTTATTGCCATCATCCTCGTTGGCATGGCTTACGTCTCCCATTAAGAGCGAAGAGACACTCCAGTCAATGAGAGGGACGAGGAGACACCCGGAGGGAACGGAAAAAACGAGAAAGACCTCGGAGAGATAGAAAGCAAAGAAAAAAAACAACAACAACATCAACAGGATGGAGAGGAGACAGGAAAAAAGTCTTGATAATAAAACGCGGAGTGGGGCTGAGGAATGTGTGTGGTTGGTCGATAAGACACGCGAGTGAGTCATTCCGATATCGTATGCGCGGATCAAACGGTACGGAGAATAATCGAGAAAATATTTCGACATGAAAATATTTTTCAGTCTCGAAAAAAAACGTGGACAATTGTAAACACGTCCGATTATTTTGATTACGTAGTTACGTAATAACATTCATGATACAATGAAATTTTGGCCTCAACGTGCATTGATAAAAAAATGGAGAAATCCATCGGAGAAGTAAAAAGTCTCGGGAGTTAAATGGGAGGTCGGAAAAATTCTTGGATGGCGATTCGATCTCTCGGATCTGCTCATTTGGCATTTCTCATCGGCGTCGATCTGTTCCTCGTGCTCCTTTTACTCGATACTCCAACGTGGCAAAACTCACCGTAACTATATACGCACGTGCGTCGAGACTGTGTGGGTTGTGTGTAGTACGGGATCGCGAGAGCCGAGAGCACAACTCGCTTTCTAAGAGTTACGCAACGCTCTTTTGCGAGAGAACCTCGATCGTCTGTTGATTATTTTTCTCGTGAGGAGGCTGCCCGAGGGAAAAAGACGGAGAGTTTAGGATCGAATAATCGTGAGAGAGGTACGAGAAGTCAGCAGCGTCGGAATGGCGACGGCAACGGCGGTTCTGGCTTGTCTTTTTTACTTGTTTTTCCATTTTTTTATTCCTTTTTTTTTATGCTGGCTCAATGAAACCGGTTTCTTCTTCTTTTTTTCTCTCCTCTCTCTCTCGCTCTTCCTCGTCGCAGGACTCAGACCTCTCTTTCTTGCTTCGTACTTTACTGTACTTTATATACTGTCCATCTCCTCTCACCTCTTCCTAACGTATACGGCCACGTATATTGTGCCTGCCATTTTTATTCTCTCTTCCTTCACAGCCTCTTTCCCTTTCACTTTGTCCGTCGCTCTTGTCGCGTTTCTATCGAGCCACCAAATTTCCGAATAATTTTATTGCTTCGTTTCGTCATCGCAATCCTTTTTTTTCGGCCTTCGCTCGCAGGACCTTTTCCTACTCTGACGTATCTGCTGCCTCGTGCTTGATCCTTCGATCGATCTTGGACCTGGCTGCTGAGGAGGGAAGTTAAAATTGTCACGTTGGACAGGAACGCTCCGCCGGAAAGCCGAGACCAAATTCGTTTGGAGGATTGACCAGTCGAAGGTAAATTCGTTTCTCGCAGTCAATTGGGATAAACTTGACAATCATGTTGATCCAGGATTGCCGGAACGTTTACGGCATACCGGAGGCTTTTCGGTAAAGTTCTAAACACTGAGAAATACGGTGAAAGGAAGAGGCGGCGAGACTTTACCTCGTCGTTTATTCCGAGGCAGGTAGAAATAAAAATAAAAGTCGGCCATGCCGAGTAGCAGGAGGAAGGCTGGGGGATATATACGGAGAGGATGAGGAAGAAGGCGAGAGTGGAGAGGTCGAAGGTTGCTTCGTGATGCTCCAAGTGCGAAATACAAAATGCAGGAGCAAGAGCGAGAAGCGAAGCAAGGAAAGTAAACTATCGAGGGGGGGGGGATGGTTTCGTAAAAAGCTTCATATAGATACACCAAGATATAGACATAGAGTTTTATGTACAGGAAGGCACTATCTACTCTGTAGTATTGGCAAACCGACGAAAAGGCTAGAAATTCCTTGCTAGATACTCCAACACTCTGTGCCGCCTCGTGCAGCTGAGCAAACAGGCCTGTCCCTCGTATTTTCGTATACGTCTTCTCTCTTCTTCTCTGCTGGTCTCGATGGTACGGCAGGATCCGCGCGGTCCGACAGAACGATATCGTTCCTCTCGTTTTTGGCTACGTGAGCCCCCTCGTCACCCTCCGATACGAGAGAGCTCGCAGCTTTTGCTGCTTCCGCTTTCCGAGCTCCCCCGCACCAGCCCCCGACTTCCCTTCGATATACCTTCGCACAAATTTTCTCTTCTTTATCCTTTTTTATCTCTTTACTCTACGTTCGCTCTCTTTTCCCGTTGCAAAAGCAACCAACGCGCGATCCTACAGTTCCCGCGCGCTTACCTATTCCGAGGCTACTTTATATTCGGAATACCGAGTAACCAGCAGGCCTGTCTTGTATGCGCTCTCTCTAAACTCGACTTTGTTGAACCTGAGAGTCTTTCCGAAAAGAGGATTCTCCATCCACCTATATATATATATATATATATATATGCATCTATATTTTTTTTTCGGTAAAAATCGTCAAGGTTTCTCGATGCACGTTGAGTCTCGACTTCGTCATCGATGTAAATATTAATTAACGAGCACCCTCGAAGCTTCGACGTCGACCTGTCGAAAGTCATCGAATTAGAGATTCCTCAACGCGTGTTTACTCTCGAGAATTTTCACGAGGAGGCAACATTTCTTGATAAAAGAGAGTGACTGAGAAAAACGCGATCGAAATTACGAAATTGCGAAACGAGACATTGAAATGACATTCAAGTTCGTGACCTTGGGGTCTAACGAAAAATGCATTTTTCTATCAATTGTTTTATTAAATTAAAAAAAATCACGACAATTTCATCGTCCTGACCAAGTTTTCGATAAGAATCTCGAGCTCTGCGAATAAATAAATTATGTTGGATACATGAAAGATAATAAATATGTGTTATTGAGTTCTGAAGAAATGAGGAACATGCGGAAAGAAATGATAAAGATAAATGATGGGAGGGAGCAAGTGAATGAGAAAATTGGGGCTCTTATCTTGATGCAGTAGGACGTTCCATTGGGTTTGATGAAATCCGTGGCTTTTGACAATTCGCCAATCGCTTTAGTGGCTTGTCTCTTGCTATAAATATCTAGGCGTAAGTATATGTGTATATGCTTTAATAAAAACGAGTCATTTGATACGGAGTGCTTGCGAGGGCGTGCGTTTATCGGTATAACGTTATTAGGGAGAAAGGGTGGGGGATGGAGAGTATCGAGGGATGACAAAGCAGCGTGACGAGCATTCGTGCGCGGATACACAAGCATCCGGCGTTCTCATCTTTACGTAGAGCGTTACACCCTCGTCTCTGCTTCGACAACATCCCTTTCTACACTTCTCAGCCCCTTCCATACTCGAACCACCTCCCTTTTTCTACGTGTATGAGTTATTCCGTCTTCTCCATGCTCCATTAACCCCGTATATAGAGTATATGACATTTTTCCTCTTCTATATTCTCCCATAACGCTTCGTGGCGTGCAGTCACCTCGTATTATCCAACCTCCCATCTATATCTATGTTACACCAATAATTTATCTCCTCTGTGCGTGTGTCCTGTGCGTTTGCACTTGTAACCATGAATATGTATGCCTCGAGACGAAATAAACATTTTATCGTCTTTCGGCTAAGTTACGGAGGGGATGACGCGAATTATTTCCCCGAACGACACATTGATCCAAGCCTAAATCAATAAACTACGGCCGCACGGAGCGACCAAACTCAAATCCATACATTTCCTCCATTTGCCGCTGATATTTAATGCCACTCTTGATATTTTTTTTATCACCAGTCTCGTGCAGTATAGTTTTGGCGTAAAAAACGTATATGAAGATATTTTGGACCTCGTCGACGAATAAATAATGTTTTTCTCTTAATTTTCGTACCGATTTTGCATTTGGAAGGTCAAACAAATATCGTTTGATTCTCCTCGCTAAATATTGCACAAGAATCTTGAGATTTGTCCGAGGAAAAATGGAATTTCGTTGGATTCCAATGTTGCAAACTTAAACATGGTCGTTTTTGGGATTAATGTTGAAATATAATTGATACTACGAGGATTATTTGAGCAGAGCGATCGGAAAAAGTGTGGGGAATTTTATGGGTATCGTTTTAAAGGTTCGGTAGACCATAGAGCAAAAAGTTGAATTTTCTGTATTATTCGGTGATTTGGCGTGCGCACTTGATATGAGAAAAGGATTTAATAAAAATGTTAAGAGCCGAAATGGAAAAAAAAAATGGAAATGGCGTACGTTAATCGCTTTTGCTTCGTTCACCTTCGCTCGTTGTTCCTTTTTTTCTTATTGGTTAATGTTTCTTTTTGTACTTTATCCAGGTCGGGCTCGTCGACGACGTGGCGTTAGGTTGTGGGTCGCGGAAATGTGAATGTACGAGGTGAAAAAAAATCTGGTCTATAAAAGAAAATTAGCGGAGCTTTAATCGACTCTCTGGGTTTCCGGTCTGCTCTGGTATTATAATCCCATTGAACGTGTTCTCTCGCCGTTTTTTTTTCTTCTCCTTGGTCATTTCGGTCCACGTTGATGATCCTTTTTTCATTTTTCTCTTTGCAACTCCACGAGGCAAAAAAGAAAGAAAAATTCTCGTTTTTTTTTCTTTTCCTCCACCCCTGGTCGCGTGGTGTAACGAGAGACGAGAGTGCAGCGGCGGGGGACTGTTCTCGTTGCGATTCGTTTTATGCAAATGGCGGCTTTGCGTTACTCGCTATCGGAAAGCATTTTTTTTCACTTTCTATCTCGCTTTTTCCTTTTTATCCGGGTTTTTTATTCGCCAAGCTGCACCTTTCAGGAATGGCTCTCGCTTTATAATCCGGAACACATTATTAAATGATGTCCGGTTCCAATAACGCTACCAGGAACATAGAGGAGAGCGAGTCGCTAACTCGTATTATATTTTCGATTATAATAATCGCAAGCTACGTATCTGCTTATCGTTTTCCTTTTGGCTCTTCAAACGATGAGATAGAAGGAGAAAAGTTGATCCGATAATATTGCTTTTGATGATGTGTGACTACAGGGAGAGAGAGAGAGAGCGAATTGGCTCGAGTGGAAAATAATTGGAGCGTACAGAATAATGAAAAAAAATGTATAGATGAAAAAATAATCAAATGAGCGAGAAAGGAAATAGAAGATGGGCGAGGGAGGCTGGAGCAAGTGGAGCTTTCATTTCGCAGATCTAATATACCTTACGGATCTTTCGCACAGCCCATTATCGAAGATGCTCTCAGCGGCGATCCTCCCCGAGTATCCGGCGAGATGTTTCGCGGAGTGCGGGAATAGAAACCCGCGCGTAAATCGAATTTTCGACTCGGCTAAATCCTTTCTACAATAAGAGACGTGCGTTTTCTCTGGCGCCCACTTGCTTCAAGAATTATTGACGAGTAGCGCCTGCCCCCGAGGCTTTCTCATCGGTGTTTCTCGAGAGAAAACGTAAATTGCACTCGTGCGGGACTAATCCGACGTGAAAAGGGAAGAGAGGAAACGTCCAACCTAGCGGGGAACGTGCAAGAAAATGAAGGAAATGCGTTTTGAACAGAATTTATGAAAAATAAAATTAAAATTAAAATAATATTAAAATAATGCCTGTTGGAAATCGTAGAAGGAAAGTCCGACGCGGGCTCGGCCAGCAACCTCTCCGGATAGAATGCACGAGAGAAAGGTAGGTTGGCGGACATGGGGGAGATGGCGGAATGTGCATCGAGGGTGAAACGAAGGAATTGGGGCGAGAAAAGGAGAAAAAACGAGGAGACTCAAGAGGGTGACAAGTGTTGCCATCTTTTGCACTTTTTTCCAGCTCGTTCACTTGTGCGAGCGCTATATCCTCGTACTAAATCATATACGTGTTACATAAATATATATCATATACATTTAATATACAATATATATACATATATATATATATATATACGGTGTGCAGTGAATAAAAGTGGAAATATAGAGGGTGCGAAGAAGGGGGCGAGAGGGGCTTAGCTGTCGACACGAGGGAGCGTCACTACTCGCCTCGTTATTCGGCCCCGTTGCTTCTCAACACTCTCGGTGTATCATTGCTACACGTGGAATACGAGGCAAGAGATTTTCTCTCCTCTACGCTTTTATATACGTTATATACACATGATATATTTACTTCATACACACACACACACACACACACACACACACACAGTCGATTCCCTCGATTTTCTCGCTCTGTCTCATTCGTTCGAACCTGCTAGGACATATTCCAGTGGCGTGTAACGTCACGCCGTGCTTCCATCCTCCGCGTCACCGTCTCTCCCATATATATTTATTTAAATACACAGGATCAACGCACCTCACGCTCTTCTTCCCTCCACACTTCGATTCGTTCGTTTCACGTCCGACTTGTCGTTAAAATATTTATGCATGTATGCACACCTTTCATCTATATATATATATATATATATATATTCGATGGTTATGGTTATGGATGCGCATCTATATTTGTTTATATGAAGTTTGTAACTAAAATCTGTCGAGCACTCTGTGTTCTTGGCACTTTTTCCAATAGCTCTGTTACTCGCATCAACATTTTCGAGAGGAACGATATTACGAGTCGGAGATAATAGTGGTAGGTTTTAGGAGGGACACGAATGGATATTCCGGCTTTGGAAATTGGATGCTTTTCGCGAGTTTGATTGGTCGGAACGTTTCTTATTGCAACAACAGCCTGGAATGTGTTTCTCCATTCCTGGCTCTTCCTTTTATTCTTTTTCGACAGTTTTATTTTCTCGTTACTCGTGTGTTCTTTCATTTATAATTCCCTGGGGAACTCTTTGGGCGTCCGGGCAACTTTTCCAAAAGCGTAATCAATACAAGCCTGCGGAGGAAGAAACACGACCGCAAGGACTTTGTGGAATCTTTGTATCAGTTTTGCTGTCCCAGTGGACGCGAACCCCCGGCTTGTCTCTCTCGCTTTTCCTGCCGCCGCCGCCGCCGCCGCCGCCGCTTCTTCCATCTCCAGGGTATTTGGCGCTTTTTTTCTTTTTTTTTTTGTCCATAGGATTTTTATGTTACTCGTCCAAGTTGGCTTTGGCTTGTGCCCCCCGCCACTAGCGTTCTCTTATGTTGGAGCTTGTGAGGTTGCTCGGAAGTTTGATCGCGAAAGGGTGGACAACTTAAGGGCGCGTAGAAAATAAGCTTCAAAGGGCGCGCGATCGAGGTCCCTCGATGAACAGGGCAATAGGATCAATTGACTGGTAAACTTTTTCCTTTCAAGCCTCAAAGAGTGGTCGCTCAATAAAAATCCTAAGAAAAAAAAAACGATAAAAAATAGGGACTCAGGCAAAAGTTGCGAACGAAACGTATGCGAGCTAACTCGAATTTCATGTCGTTTTCCAAGCTCCATGTTGGAGCCAGTTATCGCGTGGAATCAGTACCGAGTGCGGGTTCTTCTGTACTTAATACTTTGCGGCACCGAGGTTGCTCGATATAAAGGGCGCGGCGCTACAAGATGCTTTCTCCGAGTGTATATGTCGCCCGAGTATAGCAGATAGAAGAGCTCTTATTCGGGAGCACCTGGCGAGGTTGTTAACCGGGATAGAGCTACACGATGCGCGCGGCAGAGTTTGCCTTGAATTTGGTGTTGGCCGGATCGAGGAATGAGCGAGAGACTTTGTCGGAGTGCTGCCGAGGAACCTTAAAGCCTATAAGATGCATGGCCTTGTACGCTGATGTATATATGTATGTGTATTAAATATGTATATATAGATGGAGGAGCGAGGGTTAGGTATAGCGAAGAGAAAGCAGCAGCAGCATCAACCCGCTCGGGAGGAGCGTCACAGGAGAGTACTCGCGAGAGCAGTCTGGTAACCGGCAAGTTTGTACCAGCAAAGTTAACGCCAAGTTCTTGGCTCCCCCATATTTGTATACAGGCACATCCACGAGCCAGTGTATATATTCATCGAAAATCCTGGCCGTCTCGATGCCGTCTATCTCGCAGTGTCTACCATTCTTAGCCTCACTCCATTCCCCGCCGTTTCGCTTTTTCCCTCTCCGTCTCGCTGTTTCCTTTCTCTCGCGCTATTTTCGTTGGGCTCTTTTCCGGTGCGCTTGGCCCGGTTTCCGCGATGGCGATCCTCTACCAAGCAAAACTAGACATCTGCCCAGACGCACGAGGAGCGACGTGGATCGATATGAACAAACCTGTCCATTCCCCTCCTCTCGATCGACTATCGACAGCCTCAAATATGGCCAAGTGCACATGGATTTTCGTGCTCGAAGGAGAAGCCACCTGGGGATGATAGGAGCGAGTTGAGCTAAGAATTTCGTTGCCTTTGCCCGAAGCTTCGACGAGGGAGCAGCGAAAAAAAAAAAAAAAAAACATCGTCAACCAGTGGATAATCGATGGGGAAAGAAATCTAATCGTTTCTTGACGGTGTAGGTAGAGTTTATCGGGGATAGAACGAGCCGGTTGAAGAGCCAACGAAAACGAGGGCAAATGGAGTAGACGAGAAGGACGTTTAATCGATAATTATTTATCGAAATGCGCTTAGGCACGACGAAAAGTTTGGTGAAGAGTCTTGCATCTATATATCTATGTGCTTGTACATACTTATCCCTGCGGGTATACATATATTCGTGTATAGATATCACCGATAGTTGATATAGACACACATATACACACATATACATATGTATATGTATATATATCGGACATTATTCCTTTCTCTTCTCATTCGCACTTGGTCCCCACGTAATTGGACACCCACCTAGAGCTGTTCCAGTACCTACAGGGCAAAGTACCACTGCCACGTTATACTACACTGGTGCCGCTGCTGCTGCTGCTGCGATATAACCATAGCCCGCCGGGGCAATTAAAGCAACGAGCTTCGTCAAGCCCCTGGCAAAGAGAGCTTTCAACTTTTCTCTCTCCCACTTATGCTCTAGTCTCTTTTTTTCTTTATTTGTCGGACGTAGTACGTTTGGCCTCTCCACGTAGAGTTGATAGAACAACGAAGATGAGGATAGGAGAGCAAAAAAAAATGGAGGGTGGGGCAGGGAAAAAAGACAACAGAGGAGGAAACTCGAAAGCAGAGCTTTTTGCTCGTGTCAATCGATCCAACGTTCTCAACGATCATCCAGGTCCCCGTATAGACGACGAGGCATCTTAACCGAGAATGAAATGAGGTCGTCCATCATGTTCAACCAATCAGCCAACGGTTTGCCCGATGAAAAAATTCTGGGCAGATTTTCGCTCGGCAAATTGTATCGGCCGCTCAAGCTGCGACCTTTTTTTCTATTCAGACGATCCCGCCACAAGTTTCGCCACTTGCAATCGCCATCGCGAAGCCACCGTCGCGTTCGGCTTTTAGGACCGGATGCATTTTTTTCTTCATTTTTGAACGAGATGAGAGCTTATAAAGTGGGAGATGGCGTCGCAATGCGTCATCATAAATAGTCGAGTGAGATCGGTGCGACCTGCGACGACCTCGTCATCCCTGTGTCATAATCAATCCCAATGGTGTACTCTCGGGCTCTTTCCCCGTGGCTCATGCTTCCGCTCCGTCTATGGACCCTCGCTCTTTCCCACTCTCTCCCACACTCATATATTCTCTATTTATCTGCATATCTATATGTATATTGTATAAGGTTTCGTGATTCCGTTCGAACTACCTAACGCCGAGAGAGAGAGAGAGAGAGAGGGGGAGAAAGTGGTCGAGCTTGAATGGTCAGCATCAGCTAGGGACATGGACCAGTCGAAATTCGCAGTTGCATCGAATCAGTAACTTGCAACTGTTGGCCAATGGGGCTGACTATAACAGACTAAGCCCTGCGTTGACGATTCGCAACCGATCGAACTCGATGCACAGACTCACAGTTCTCTATTTCTCTCTTGTCACGTACAGTTGGCCCCTTTCTCGTCCATTCCCTTTACCCACTGCTCACTCCATAACCCGCTTCGTCTTTCTTTCTCTCTCTCTCTCTTGTGCGCTCGCTGGCTCGCTTTGGGCCGAAGCCCAACGGGATTCGAGTGGCAAACAGACCGGGAAAGTGTGACAGTGTGGGAAACTCCGATACCCGTATTCGCGTATCCAATACACACAATTATCCATACATTGACACGTGTCCAGAGTCATGGCGAACAAAAAGCCTCGATTCGCGTCACTTTGACCGCCAAATCGCCACCGGTTACATCCTCTTGCTGCCCGGCATGTCATCTCGCTCCATCTCTCTCTCTCTCTCTCTCTCCTTTCATACGCATCCACGGACGTATACATGTATTGGTGAATGCACGAAAGCGTTTAGCGCGTTAACCCGGGTGTCCGTTCCCCGGGGAACTTTTGATCGTCCTTTCTCCACTTTGCCATGTGGCCCTTCCGCGAACCTATGAACCCTAATGTTCCGCCATTTCCATTCGGGCTCTCCAACTGTCTTTCCCTCCGATCCTTTATTCTCAGTCGACAGTATGATAAAAATTTATTTCAAATCACAAATTTTTCATGCACTTTTCTTTCGCGACTCTCGTTCCAAATTGCGCCGCCAATTTTTGTCGTCTTTTTCATGCCGTATTTTATTTTATTCTTCGTCTGTGGCATTCAAGATTTTGTTGGCATTTTTTTTCGCTCCGCTTTGGTGTCTTCAGCCTCGGAATAAAACAGGCTTTGAAAATAGCGTCGAGGGGTAATTTCCGGGCAACCTTGTCACTGTTCTCGCCTTCTGGTCTTGTCGTTTCGCGGCCGAATTGTCGCGAGCTTACATTTTCCGAGACATGTGTGTGTGTGTGTGTTCCGATCTATGCGTGTGCGCCCATGGATATGAGGGTGAGGCCGGTGTGTGTGGAGGAGAATGAGGCGATGCGAGAGCGAAGCAGCCAGCCCAGTAGTTACGGAAATGAGGGATATACATGCTCAGACCGCAACGTTTCGCATTCGGCCAGCCGCACAAATCTCGCTGACGCGTGCGTTCGCGCGCAAACATAACATACACTCGCATATATATTAAAACACGTATATTTTAATACAGGGTGTCTGAAAAATCATTGACAACGAGATTTCGAATAAAAAATGAAAAAATATGGAAAAATAAAAACGATTCAGGGCAAATTCTGGCCCTCGTCTCCTAATTCGTAGCCTAAAAATTGATCGCACAATAATTTTTCTCTCCCCAAAGCTCGGAGGCTTCCGATGACTGTGTGATTTTTTTTTTTCTCTCCTTTTTTTCACGAATGTCTCACCTAGCTCCCAATTCAAGAGCGACCCTCTCGACGTGGCTCTGGCCTAACGACATTACGCGTCCGCGAACGCGCACCCTATACTTTATGAGCTCCCCAATTAATTATTCCGCGGGATTTCTCACTGATTTAATTACCATTCTCCTTATAGCTTCCCCGAGGATCGAGGATTCGTACGAGCCTCTCACTCCTGTCTTACTTCCTTTATGTCTTATTTCCTATTCTATTCATTCCTCTTTGTTCTTTCGTTCTATCGTTTCCGCAGATTCCTCTCGCTCTGCATGAATTTATATTCGTCTATATATGTCTCGCTATCGCACTTTTATTCTCTTTCGTTTCAATGATTCTCTCCTGCTTCGAGCGCCCGCGTTCCTTCGCAAAACTTTATCCCCAATTTCACCGTTCAAACTTTTCTTCCTTTGCCGCATTTGCCAGCAATTTCTATAACTCATTTATACAACCCTTTCTCATCGCCGCCTCGGATCCTCCGCGTCAAATCGTTTCTTTTGTTTTGCGGCTGGGTAATCCCTTTTTCTTGCCTATAACCGATCCAAGTCGCGCGGAGTTTCTTTGATTCTAACCTCGTAGACGAGCAGCCACTTCTATTTGTTAGTTTCGTTCCTGCTCACACTATTTCGACCTCTTGCACATTATTTTCAATCTCCTGCTCAATCTGGATACTAAGGAGAGACATTTTCATTGATATTACGACTCGATCTTCGATCAACGTTGTAACAAAATATTTTCGTTGCTTTTGTTTGTTTGTTTATTCAATATTGAATAGCCCGAGTGCTTACTGCTCGTCTCCCTCGTTCTCTTGCTCGTTTTTTTGCTCTATCGCTCTTCCTGAGCATAATCATTTCTTTTTTTTTCCCCCCCCCCCCCCTCCTACTCCCTCGATCGAGCACTCAGTCTCTCGCTCTCTCCCTCGCTCTAGAGATTCGGCTCCTGCTCCAGGCGCTCCCTTATTTTCTTATCTGTCTAGCGATATGGTACAAGGCAAGCAGATAGCTAGGCAAGAAAAGCTGCAGGGAGATGCTGTGTCGCATGCATTAGCGCGAATGGTATATCGCATATAGATATATATTTGTCCATTTAGTTGGTACAAGGAAGTGGAAGGAGCGCGATATGGATGGTTGGGTAGGCGATGCTGGCGCGGTGGAGCAGAGGCGAGAAGCTCAGAAAACCGCAGCCACCACTATCTCTTTCTCTTTCACATCGTCTCGCATCGCGATTTAGCGCTCACGAGCGTTTAATATGCCGGTACACGCCGCCTCTTGGAGGCACATTAGCGATCCCATGCCGAAAGCCTCGCCGCATCAGGTTGCACCTTACATTTTCCTTCTCATCCCCTCGTACTTGTCTTTTCTTTTGCTCGTCGAATTATCTTTTTTCTCGAACCGAAGGATTCGGTCCAGATTTTCTGAGAGCCTCGTCCGACCAAAGATTTTCCTTAACAATGGCGCTATCTTTTATTTTGGAGCTCGTAGAGTCGATGACCCTGCTCAGAGCGGATGCACGAAATTATCACGAGTTCGGGCAAACGACGGAAAGAAACAAAAAAATGATGCTTTTTTGTTGGAAATGGAAATTTTCGAGCAAAGGCTACGATAGGGAACGAGCAGCAGAAGCGAAAAGGGCGGACAGACCGAAATGGACTCTAATGGCGCGCGTGATGCCAGGCGATTCAGAAAATTGTCGATCGGAGGGATATAATCGAGCTAATATCATCCCTTACCTCTTATACCAATCTACCCTCATCCGCAAGCCCTCTTTCTCCCTTTATATACCTGTTCTTATGAGCTATATATATATATATAAATATATGTATATACTTGGAGGGAGATAACGGATGAGAGATTTAGGGGATGGGGCTTAGGCCGAATGGGGAGGTGGAAAAGTTGGTGAAAAGGTCGATCGTTGAGAACGACATGAGAGACGCGCCGGCAAGAGCGAGCGTGAGATGAACAGACCAAGAAGGAGATTCTCGGCGCGGCTACGAAAAGCAGCAGAGGCCGCTTGTTGAAGGGAATAAAGCGAAGGAAAATAATGGATAAATGCAAAGGAACGCGCGTGCGGAAGAGCAAGTAGAAAAAGACGCTCAATCGGAGGTGAATTTTTACTGCTACCTCGAGCAGTTCATTTTCCACGGTAGTGCGTCCATTTAAACTTGCTCCCCTCTCATCCCCGCACGTCTGATCGAGCCTTCTCCCAGAGGCAAAACCATCATCCCTTTTGCAGCATCCCCCCCCCCCCCCCCCTGCCCGGATAGCCAAGACCTCATCGAACGACCTCATCGTGAACGACGACAAATTCCCGCGACGAATTTCTCATTCCACCCGTTGGCGTTGCGCATCTTACATTCGCGATCGAGATCTTCTGCTCGATTTGTCATTTTTCCATGAAGAAATAATGCCGGAAAATCCTGCAAGAAAATGAAAATCATTCAGAATTTTGAGGCTCGGAAAGAAAAAAACAACGTTTTTTTTCCGTCTTTCCATTAAATGGACGACAACTTTTCATTTTTATTTTTGCAGAGGCGCTAATAAAAATGGTCGGTTTGTCTCGAATATTGAAGAAAATCTCGGGAAAATATGAAGGAAAACGTCTCCGGAGGAGAAACGATGGAAGAAAGATAAAAAAAAAAACGGGGGTGAAAAACGAAGAGGGTATAAGCTTCATGGATGAGAGTCGTGACTGGGCTTGAGAGTTGAGTCTAACGAGCCGCGTCTTTCCCTGTCGTCGCTTCCGAATCAGTGATGGCGTAAATGCAGCCTCTCTCAAAACGGGCGTTCCAGGAGTGTCGAGACGAACGCGACAGTGGAACGAGAGGCTACGCAGGCGTAAAGGAACAACTCAAGGAGCCAGTGTAGCCCAAGGGCACTTCCAAATCGTCGAAAAGAACTTTTTCTCTTTCAACGTCTTGTTCCACAAATATTCATCAACATATATATTTATATTTATTCGAAACTTCTTGTTCCTTCGTTCTGCTCCTTAATATCCAACACCTTTTCAAATCTCCAGCCCTTTCAAGGGCATATAATTTTCCTTTTAAGATATTCTCAGGGTGATAAATTTATCCGCAACGAATTAAACTCCCTACACAAGCAAAGAATCCGCTAACGACCGAGCAATCGGAAGGATCCGAGAGGCAAAATAAAGGCTTGGAAAAAAAATGCTCATCGCGTAATTTTCTTACAAATTTTTTCATGTTCCTTCCCATATTGAAAAAAAAAAAAAAAAAAATACACACAAATTAACTCGCGACATTTGGTGTTCTCTCGAGCACGAGCTGGTTTAACGAAACATCGTCTAATTTTAATTCCATCCACTTTTCCCTCATCTTTTATCATTTTTTAATATATTTTTCTCCCCTTTTTCCCCGAGGCTTTTCTTGCTCGGTCTTCTCGGAGACTTTTTCATTCTCGTTTTCCTCGGTCCAAGGAAACTTGCTCTTTCCGCACAATGCATATATAGATCCTTATGAATTATGGAAATTAATACACTCCGCTTTTCCATTATTCCTTATAGTTGCCTCCGCATCCCCGGTTGCACATTTTTTTCTTATTATTTTTATCTGTCGTCCATCCAGCGCGCAGGTTCTCATCCCTTAGGCTCGCGTTCTTCTAGCTCGTTTTCATTCGTCCCCTCCCGAGCATTCGTTGCACTTCTCATTTTGACGCGTCCAACGCGGCCACCTCCGAAGAGACTAACGGTGAATGGGTAATTTCGAAGAAGCTGTTGAATTCCTTTCGTTGGTTTTAACCCCCGCCCAGCCTCTAATGGACGCCGCTAGCTTGATGGCGAATGAGAAAGGCTGGAAAAGGATAAAACGGGTTGATCCTCTCGTTCGCACTTTGCCCCATTCTATTCCTTTTTTCCTTCGACTCTCTTATTCTCGTCTCTGTATTTCTCCTCTTTATGGCATTAGAATGCGGCAGACGTACTCGGCGAAGAGCTACCCCTAGCGTCAGCGTTTTCAAGCCCCAACCACCACCTCGCCTCTTCTCCCCCTAACGTCCTGGCCTGTGTAGCTCTGTACCGCTGAGAAAATACGCTGGCTCGTTCGCTTCCACACAAGCCGGAGATTCCCCTCCAATTCCCTTTACTTTGTCTATACGATAGAAAATT
The DNA here is from genome assembly GCA_030522525.1 of Campopleginae sp. 14b. Taxonomy (NCBI): domain Eukaryota; kingdom Metazoa; phylum Arthropoda; class Insecta; order Hymenoptera; family Ichneumonidae; species Campopleginae sp. 14b. The sequence goes on from JAPYYS010001204.1 coordinate 58,603, forward strand.
CTCGAATTCGAGAAACGATTCCAATTCCTCCCTCGTACTCGAAACAAATTGTGCTAAAGGGCCACCCGGCTCAAAAGAAAATACAAATTTGTTTATCGAGCCTTTTCTTTAAACGTGACCTCGTCTTGACATCCATTTCATTCGGCTCGTTCTCCACTAATTGCTTTTTTAATCAACCTTCTTAATCATTGTACCCTTAAAATTGCCATTTTTATTTTGAATTCTCTCTCGACTGCGTTGAGGCATTGAAAAATCTGAGACCAAGAGCCTTGTCGCATTTTTTTTTTTCCCGACGACGCAGCATCCGCGTAAACTCGAACAACCCCCGAGGGCTCGATTCATCTTTACGCAGGTTTTGTCCTCCAGCGGCGGGGAAGGGGGGGGGGGGGGGGCCCCCCCAGGAGTCTCGTATTCCCCATAATCCAGCAATTTTACTCGAGTGATACGTTTTTTCGGCCCTCTGTTGCTGTTGCAACAGTTTTTCTTCTTGTCTCGTGCTAAGGGTGCACCCTTATGGACGAATCCTTGCCGCGAGGATGTCTCTCCGAAAGAGTATAAATTGCATATTTCGGCGGAGCAGGCAAACAAGCGTCTCGATCTCTGCTGGTGTGGTCGAGTTACGCCAGAAAATCTGATCAAGTCCGGTGAGCACGTTTACGTCTTCGTGTAAACTCGAACGTGTCACACTCTTCGAGAATGTTATCCCTTCAATCGACACATGTATCTCTCTCGGTGTGTATTAAACATTTGACGAGAGAACGTACACACATGCCGAATCTGTATATACGTATCGTACTTAGGTAGGCCCTCGCGGTCCTGCTCGAACATCGAAAGATCGAGATAACGGGCTTACGTTCCGTCCCTGAATCCGGGTTAATTAAGGGCCATCCTACTAAAATCGTCATCTTCCAAATGGCCCGGACTCCATACCGGAAAGTAACATATATATGTCTATATAAAGCTATATATATGTCGATATTGAGGGTGTCATGGAAGAAGGGACCATTTGGATGGACGTAACTCTCGGTGTGGTCGCGCCCTCTGCCTCACCCTAATACGCAAACGAGCTCATTCACCAGCACTGAAAATCGATTTATCTCGTGGTCTCGACTCCATCCCCTCTTCCTTCCCTAACTGCACATTGGGGTTGATGACGAGAGCAACATATATATCTCATATACGTCAGAAATTAACTGTCTGCTCGGGTCACCGTGACAGATCGATTACCCCACGAGTAAAACAACAACAACAACAACAACAAAAACGCTTGTCACTCAATCGGGCTTGAAATATTAATCGTACGTTTGATTGAATTTTTCCATTTTCGTTTCTTCTTCCATTTTTATTTTCTTTTCCCTTTTTTTCGTCTCATTTTATTCCGAGAACAATGAAACGAATTTGAAAAAGTAATCATCGATCATTTTTTTCATTCATTTATTTATCGATACTTAATAATCAATTGTATTTTTGTCTACTCCGAAAGAATCGATAGGAGGGAAAATTTGACGAGAATGTCTTGCCTCTATCCCATCGGGGCTCCCACGGCCTCATATAGGGGTTGATATTGCTGCGCGGGGAAGAGGCTGGCACGCTCGTTTGAGAATTGATACGAGAGAATTTTTCGCGGATGGAAAAACTCCTAAAGAGAAACGGAGAGAAAGAGAAAAAAGCGTGAAGGTGGCGGAGCGGAAGAATTTCATTACCCTCGGTAACGGAGTCTTGGATCGTGTCGAAGTACGAGCAGGACTCCTGGTTTGATACCGGCGACCAATGAGGACAAAAAAATCTGCGGGCTCGCTCATCCCTTCTCGCCTTTTATTTCTTCTCCCTCTCCCCCAACCCTCCTTACATTCGTTTCTCAACCATCGCCTGCCGCGACTACACAATCCTCTTTCTCGTTCTTTCCCTCTCCCTCTTCTCCCCACAGCGCCCTTCACTTCCTTATTCTTTTCAAGCCTCCCGTACTTCTCCATTCAATTGCGGATTGCGCGGTCGCCCAGACCTCCTCCCGAGTCGATCAAACGTCTCATACTCTCGCTCTTCTTCTTTCGCGCCACTTCATTCTTCTCTCCGAGCTCTAACCAAGCCTAACGACTCGTTTGCACTTGCCTTCCCACACCAAAGCTTTGAAAAAGACTCTCCTAATTCGCCCAATGATGAGAACACACACGTTTTTTTTTCTCATCTCCACTCTTTCTATGTGCATTTTTTGCTGCTGCTGCGTTTCGAAACGAGAGAGATAAATGCGCAATTAACTCTCGACGATTTGTCTCGCAGCATTATTTAGTGGCGGAAAATTCGATGACTCCGGATGCGAATATTCATCGCTACGTATTTTTATTTTTATCTAATATTTTTTGCAACTCTCCGTTACCGAAATATTCGATAATTGAGTCGCCAACGAAACGAAATATTAATGGCGAAGGTTACGACGACGAATTATCCAAAATCCAAGACGATCGAAATTCATTACGTTTTTTGCTCGCGTCGAACGATAAATTACGCGATTCAACCGCTTCGTCGGTTGATCGCGAGATTTCTTGCTTCGTCGGACTCGCCGAAAGCAGAAGAAAATGTCATTTTGGCAATTTTTTTCCCCTCCTTCGTTAACCGGAGCTCGCGGTGTGTCGTTGGCAAAATACGGGAAATCCCGACGGCGTGTTCGAGCACTGCGGGGAGAAAAGAGTCAGGACCAAGGGTTGAGCGGTTCTGGGAACTCGGTAATTACGCACGACTATTATTTCCGCCGGACCACCGCAGAACCTTGACAAGATAGGAGAGAAAAATTGAAAGGAAAAAGGAGAAAAATAATGGCGAGGAAAAAGGGAAGCGAATCGCGTCGTGGAGTTAATTAAACGCGTATCGTCCTCCCGACGAGCCATCGTTACATGTTAATTTTTTACCCCCATCCGATCGTCCACAATATTTTTAATAACGTTCCTCAAACGCGATTTTTAACCCCGAATGGGGTTCGGGAACGCGACTCCCCAAATGCATGGGATCCCAAAAAAAAGTTCAACTTCCGGTAAATCGTCTGAACGCCAAGACAAAAAGATGAGCTCCAAAAAACATTATTTATTTTATTTATTTTTCCATTTTTTTCAAAATATCGTTCGTTCATTCGGCTTTTGTTTTTCATTCCGGCGGAGCGACGACTTTTTGGATGCTCTAATGAGCTCGCAAACAGCATCGTCGTTCCTGTATAATTGTTGCGGAAAATAACCGGTATCGTGATTCCAAAGATCGACTGATATCGGTCCGATACTCGAGGCAACTAAAGTTTCATTATTTTTTGCTTGATTTGTTGTTTCCCCCCTTCCCCAGTGGCTGGTTATCAGTGCGGAGAGATAAGAGCTATTACGGCAACTATGAACGACTGATAAATATTGCAGAGCGATAAAGCTGAGTCGCTGCATAAAAGACAGAGAGAGAGAGAGACTTACTCGCGGCTGTGACTATGAAAGAAAGATTCGTGAGCTCGAGACAAAGCGCGCGATGAGGCGAACGTCTGAAGAAGCATCACGAGCAAATATTTATGTTATATGTATAGAAAGGCTTGTGGGAACTAGCCTTTGAGAGGAGTCCGTGAGTTTTGATACCGCGGTCGCGTTAGCCGCAGAGCAGAAGAGTACGAGAGAGTGAGAGGAAAATATGAGGGAGACAGCAGCAGGGAGATTGTGAAGATATATCCCTCTTATATTTCAAATTAAAGGGAAATACGAAATACCTTACTCGAAAGTTGGAGCCCTCTTCACTTCTGAACTGCCTCTATCATCGGGGCTGCTCTGCTGCTTCTTGGGCCAACCCCTTGAAGCCTCGATCCTGTCGCTATCTACACCCTCGAGTCCCCATCAGTTCCAGTATCCGGTTTGCGGTCCTGCCTCTTCACCCTCAGCCGCATCCAACTTCATCTCTCCCTCTCTCTCTCTCTCTCTCTCTCTCGTACTCTTTTGGAGGTTGAGTTATCTTGCTGCGGGGCTGCTGCTGGGTAACGGTGCCAGAGGATAGTCCACAGCGGTAAAGGCGGGGGGTATTTAAACTTTTCAAATTGAAATTGTTTTCGATATCCAGGTGAGTGCTTTCGAAAGAGGGGCGGCGGCGGCGGCGGCGGCGTCGTCGTCGTCGTCGTCGTCGTCGTCGTCGTCGTGCGGCGATCCAGCCATGCAGACTACAGAGCAGAGAGAAGGAGCGAGAGGAAAGCTTGCGTTAAATTACCGAGGGATGAAAATGAGTTTGAGTGAGTGAACGATCCCGCGGAAGATTCTTTACTCCTCTAACCCTTGAACTTCCGCCAAAATTCCTCGCGCGCTCTCTTCCGGCGAGCTGCCGGAGAGACACCAACGACGCCAAGAATTTTTCGTTAATTTCGCGACGAAGGGTGACATCCTTCAGGAATACTTGAGCTAAATTGTATAATTGGTTTCATTCGTTAAACTCCTGACTATCCTGCCGAGAGGACAACACAGCATCCGACGTCTATACCGCCCCATGCATTATTACCAATCCGTCATATCATCCATCCCAGTCGTTTGTACCGTCAGTTGCTCCATGCAAAACCGACCCCATGAATCATTCAAAAATTCCAAACCCCTTCCCCCCTCCCGCTCTCTTGCTCGACATCGCCCTTTTCTTTGTCCATTCCCTCGCGACTGTTTTATAAATTCGAGATCCGTATAGTGCGTTTCCAAGTTTCACGTCACTCCTTCGAACATTCGCTGATCGACGCTCACCGGATTCTTGACATGACGATCCGTTACCCTATTCGATCAACCACTCGGACACCACCACTGCCCACTTTAATTGCCAGCTCCGACGTTCCAAGTATTTCGCCTCCCCCAAATTAATCGATGGACTACCAATCTTTTGTTACCTCCAGCCACCGAAATTCACCTCGACGTTTTTTGCCTCGAAAGTAACAAAAAACGTCAAACGTTTTCAAAACTTCATCGAACTCTTAATGACGTTGAGGATACATTTTCCTTCTCACGATTATCGAGAATATGAATAAAATAAATTCGTCTCATCTGCGGAATGCACAACCGGAGCGACACTCGATGCGGCTGCACCGCGTCCAACTTGCACTTTGTGAGTTCAGTAGCGACAACAACCTCGTGTGTACGTATATACAAAGCTTGGAAACATATAGATATTTTGTTGTGTTCCGGGAGGTAAAGATAGACACACAGCCGTTTTGTTTTTGTGGAGCATTGTTCGTGGGGCATGGCAAGCGCGTGTTTTCCAATTGCACGTACCAACCGACGTCATTGTCCTCGATGTAGGTTGGCGAGTTGGCCAAGAGGCCAGTTCTGATCCTTTTCCTTTTTTCTTCGGAGTGAAAACCCTTCTATCCTCGAGCTCGGCGTCGTGCATAACAAATCAGTGTGAAAAACAATGTGACCCCTTCTTTTCGAGCCTTTCACTCCTTTCTACTCTGGTCCAACCTTCTCTTGATCTTGTGCTCCTTCTTCCGGGATTTCTTCCTTTTTTTCGCCCTACACATCGTCATTTGCAGATTTTTCTCATTTGGCTTTTTTTTTTCTCGTACTTTCATTGCAAACTCGTTTTTTTCTTTTTCTTCTCATTCAGCCTTCGTAGACCCACGGAACGGGACGACACTGAAGTTTCGCAACCCTGAGATCCAACGAAAAATAAGTCTTTCCATTAACTATTTCTCAAATTTTCAAAATCATGACAATTTTTGTATCAATTTTGTGTTTTCATCCGAAAAAGTTATCATTTTATTGTCCTGACCGAATATTTCATGAGAATTCTGACCTCTGATCGAGAAAAAACATAATTTCGTTGCATTATAATTGCAAAATAAGTTATTCTATTAATTATTTGGCAAATTTTCAAAATCATGATAATTTTCGCACCAATTTGGTGTTTTGATCCGAAAAAATTATCATTTTATTGTCCTGACCAAATATTTCATAAAAACATAATTTCGTTGCATTCCAACGTTGCAAACTTAATCATGGTCGGAAGAGGCTCGAATTAACAAGCAGAAAAAGTACTAAATACAAGAAAAGGGGGGTGAGGAAGAAGAGAAAAAGCATAAAGAAAATGAAAGGAGCCGGAAACTGTTTGGGCTGAGGGAAAAGCTGCAAACTACGTATAAATAAGTAATCTTGAATCTCGGCATATCGAGAAAAGTTTGATCAGTTTCGGGGAGAAAGGGGGAATAACGGCGGGGAACTGGTAGAACGAACGGGTTCAGGGGGTTGGCCGGAGTGAGAGAGAAGGGTTCGCACGCGTTGGGCGTACGTGGTAGCTCGTCCTTGCAATGTGGCTTGGAGCCAGGCTATACAAGGACCAAGTCGTTGAGCAATACCGTTGCCAACCTCGAGCGCGATCCATGCATACTTCATGGGGTGCATGACGAGGGTACACAAAGTTTTCACGTTCACAGACGAGGCGAAACCTTGTGAGCTTTTCCAAGCTGCTCCGTTGCTTTTTCGGCCTCCGGTCGTTTCTTCTCTTTTGCTTAGCCGTTTTTTTCTTTCTCGTGAATTTCTCGTGCGAGGGTAAACGGAAGGAAGAAAGAAAGTTAAAAAGAAAACGTACGAGCGAGCGGTTGCTGTTTTTTTCTTCTTCTTTTTATATGTCAAGGAGATGCGAGATTCGCGCTCGTGTTGCTCGAGCGGGGCTGCTGGCCAATTGTTGGTCAAAAGTGTTATTCTGGGTCATGTGATAAAATACAGTGGTGTCCTTGTAATCTCGGATATGGATCAATCATTCGAACGATGTTAGTGGCCGCCGGTTGTTCCTACGAGAGGAAACTCCACTCCGGGTGGTCCGGGTGGTGATCGCGAGGGAGTGCGGTTACCGAGGGATTTCGCCGCGGCACGAGAAGCTGAGACGGTGAGAGCTCTCCCGAGTTAGTTAGAGATACCGGGAATAGAGGAATTCGCTGAGAATTGGAGCGAGCCCCTTCGATGTGGTCATGATATAGAGCGTTCGCTTGGCTTCCCAAGTTTATTAAGTCAAAGCGTGACTCGTTTTATCGCGAGAAGTGCTCATGGAGCCGCACTCAGGCCAAAATCAGGTTGATAGTCTTGCCTGCCAGGAGTTGGGCCTGCGCCTTTTTCTTTGCTCGCGATCCCAACCGAGGCTGAGGCTGAGCCAACATAGTAACCATGCCGTGTACCGACCGTAAATTCATATCTCGAATAATTTTAACCCCTCGGCGCGGCTGCAGGCTGCTCTTTTCATCCCCAAGCCTCGCTCCTCGAATGTGCAACTTTCTATACGTCCACAGAGACCTTTTCTCTTTCCTCAAGCATCGTGCACCTTCGGTAGTAGTGTCCCTCGCTCGTGAGCTTCAGCCTCTCGCACTTTGGACTCTCTGATGCCTGGACACTCTTCTGGCTCGAGGCCAAAGACTGTCGTAACTTTAGCAAGCTTCCTTGGATCTCGTTTCATCCCTCGCTCTTTCTCCCTCTCTCTCTCTCTCTCACTTTCTTCCATCCAACATTGCGAATCTTTCTCCATTTTGGTCTGGAGGATTTCTTTTATTTCCCACATATCCGCCAACTGCAGATTTTTCTTTCAAATCTATGTATAGCTCGTGGCCTTAAGCACAAGAACGTACACTCTCCTCCAGTTTTCTTGATAGCTTTCTTTGTTCCTTGATTTGTAACTACGTTACGCGGACCTATAATCCTGAATATGTACCATACACAACCGGCCACATTCTTTTATTTCCTGCACTCTCAACTCCTTCTGTCCAGAGGCTTTGCTTTTTATACTATATCCTCCACGACTCGGTGCATATAATGACGTTGAACTTGAGAATTAAACTGCGATTATTAAACGAGTGGTGTTTTTTATTTTTTTATTAATAATTGGAGATGCAAAAATTCGTCAATTTTCAACGAAACGTGAATTTTATTGTTTTTCTTTCCGTTATCCTTGATCCGCGCTTGATCCGCGATGTCTGAGTTCCAGGAGGCAAGAGATTATTTTGAATATCGAGAGCCCTGCGGGCACTTTGGAGTCGACGATTTTGAGAAAAGCCACAGAAAGAACGAATGGAAAGGGGGAGGGGGTAGATAAGAAAATATAGAGGACGAGGGAGGCGAATCTCGAGTCGTGGATCGACCGATCCACGCGGGATTTCGAGACAAATCCGGTTATCCGAGTGCGCGCACGATGGAATAATAGAAGTAGCACGTGTCGCTAGGAACGCGCGTTCATTTCCGGGTTGGATCTTGTCCAGGTTGCTTGTACTTTGGATACTTTTCACCGCGTAGTCCTATCTCCGGCCAAGTCCTTTGCTTTTACAAAGATACATTGCTTTTGCTTTTTTCTGTATCAACCAATGGTCGTCCCCATGAATATCGAGAATTTTATTTCGGATTTTTCTCCGTGGATCTGGACAAGAGAGTCCGAAGAAGCGTTTCGACGTCGTAGAACTTTATCGCGCTTCAAGGATCAACGCGCAGGGCCTTCGAAAAGGCAGCAATTAGTTATGATCATCATTGACCTGATGCTCCTCCATCTTTTCGAGATCTTCTCCGAACTTGGACTCCCGAATGCGGTATCTCAAGAAGGAGAGCCAAGGAAAAAAATGTGAAGGATAAAAAGGTAGAGCGCGTTCCACCACGTTCCTCGTTATATCGGTGGGGGCGGTACTCGGGTCTTTATAAAAATGGAAATTTTGGTTGAGCGAGCTGGAGGAAGAAAAATAAGAAAGAAAATGCGAGAGTCAGAGAGAAGACGCATAGGTACTTGGGTTTTCCGGGATTCCATGCGATCAGCGGCGCAATATGGCGTCGTCCGAGGAGAAACAGCCCCTCCGGGGCGCCAAGCCACTATATGGCTCACCATACTCGTTTATAGCTTTCTATATAGATATCTATAGATGTTGGCATACACACACACAGCTTCATCTATGCGGAGAGGAGCTCGAGAGGTTGGCTAGAATAGCTGAGGGGAATAGAATGGCATTAGTATTCCGTAAACGCGGACCTCGGCCGGCCGGCGTGCCTCGGTCTTTCCGGCGAGCATGTGCCCCTTCCTCGACGTCGTCTTCGTACTCGTAGTCGCGTACTCGTCAACCGCTTTCGCTCCGTTCATCCTTGTCTCTTGCCCCGGGGACGCATTTCAAATATAAAACGTTTGGTGGAGAAGGGCCGCGCGCGCGGAGGAGCAACCACCGGCGAAGGAAGGGACAAGGCCACCTCTTGCTATGTTCTGTCGTTCCTCTTCTCCGTCTCATGCTCCTTCTTACCCGACAGCCAAAATTATCGAGCTCGCATGGGCTATAAAATGTTAAAAATGTACTGGCGCGGAACACGAAAAGGAGCTTAAGATCGTGACGCTCCGTGCAAAAAGAGAGACGAGAACACGGAGACAAAACTTGCAAAGCTTCGCGCGCGTGTGTGTGTGTGTGTGTGTCGTTTAAACTAGACGAGAAAAAAAACACACACAAAGTTCATCCATGTCGTTGCGATATTCTTGTTGTTCCCTGTCATTCTGCTGCCTGGAATTCTTTTCAATGATATTCTGAAGTTTGCATCGTTGGAATACAACGAAAAATTATTTTTCATTAATTTCTTTCATAATTAATGCATTTTTTTGGTAAATTCGGTTTTCGAATCGCAAAGAAAGCCGACTCACTATTTTTCACAAATTCTGTAGCAAAATTTACGACGCTGAAGCTTGCAACGAACAATATTGATTTTTATTAGTAATTTGTTTAATTTTTATCATATAAATAATAAACTTTGACAGAAAAAAACCAATTTTGTTTCATTTGGACGATGCCAACGTCAACATTGTTCGCTTCATCAGTTTCCATAGAATCTCTACCGCGTCTCGTGGCTCAAAAATAATTTTCCCCTCAATTTTAATGTTTTTTTTGTTGTTGTTTTATTTCAGCCAGGAACATTAGAAATAAATAAATCGACTGTGCTCTCTAGAAGGATCGAGGAAATAGGAGGTAATTTTGATGGGGAATTGGAAGGTATAATTTAGTTGGAAAATCTTTTATGTAGGAGAGCTCGGCTCGATAGCACACACGTAGGATGAATCGGTTTTCATCAGACATAGAGATGTAGATGAACGAGGAATAGATGGAGATGGTAACTCGATCCTAAACCTAGTTTGCATATTAATGATTCACCGATCTGTCTGCCACTCGACAATATGGATCCGATTTCTGGTGGTTGGTGCTGAGCGTTATATACTCGAAGGATATACCTCGAGTAGTACGAGTCAGATGTGTGTACGGATACACAGAAGGCTTGCGGGGAGCAATTGGCTATATTCCTCCGACCATATCCTCGTGTGTCCAACCAGAACAGACACTCCCCGTGAACATACTCCCTGCTCTTGCGTTGCTTCGTAATGACGTTTGCTTCGGATACGCGCCGACGAGAGAGGAGAGTTAGTTTCCCCTCTAAATTCAGCTGCGGCTGACTCTTGGCTACGATGTGACACACAAACGCTCAGCCAATAAGGGGCGCGCGGGGAGGCTAACTTCTCGCGATATCTCTGATGGTGGACATGCTGCTTTTCGTGAGAAAACTGTTGGATTATTCTGATGCCGTGAATCGAGCAAGTTCTGCCTCGCACCCTTTTGCCTTTTTTTTTTTTCCCAACCCATAAATTTACTGGGCAACGAAGTTGCTGGCAGAGAGAAACGAGGTGACGACATTCAACAGGAAAGATGGAGAAAATGCATTAATGCGAGTGTTGCCCTTAGTAAGGATCGAAGGATCGACGAATTTCGGATTATTCGGAGTAGAAAAGCTGCTGGGGATTGATAGCAAGAGGTGTCTTATCCCACTCAGCAATTCAGACACTGTCGAACCGTAACACTCAGCAGGTGAATGATCCATATTGCATTCTGTATGGTGCACAGTCTCTGAGAGGAGAGAAACAGCAGCCTCGAATCTGGATAAAGCCTCTTGTGCTTAATATCCCTTCGGTGTGATTTGCTTGTATCGAGTCCGAGATTCGGAGGCTCAGTCTAGTTTGCATATTGACGATTAACCGACGCATTGCTCGGCGCGTTGTCGTTCTGCATTCGCTTTCATTCCTCCCTTTCCCGTTCCTTCTCTCTCTCTCTCTCTCTCTCTCTCTCTCCCTCGGTTGCTCAGCGTTCGAGTGAGTGAGCGAGGGCCCTCCGATTTTCAGACAGACAGCTCCGTCTCCCCTGCCCCTTCGTCCGAGACGTCAATCTGTAAACACCATTATCCATGAACGCTTATCATTCTGTCGTTTCAACCCTCTTCCCAGCAATATGTCCTTGCGCGTTCGCTCACATTTCCCATTTGAGCATCAAATTCACCCTTCCGAACGGCCCTTCACAGTTACGATCCCAAATCAACCAGAATCACTGAATAAAATATTCCCTCAATGCAATTATTTGTTTCTCAAGGAAAAAAGGGACATTTTGGAGAAGAATGCAACGAAGATTGTTTTTTTTTCTTTGCCAAAGCTCGGTTCTTCTCCCCAGAAAAATAAATCGGCTCGAAATATTTGGATAATTATGAAAATTGAACATACGATCGATAAAAATGAATATATATCGTTGCATTCCAACGTCGCGAGCTTGGGCATCATGAAAAATCATTGAACAAACGGCGATCGCGATTAGCGATCGAATGGGAGAATAAAAACGAGGTTTTTTTGGTCGCAGGCCATTCGTCGATGATTTTTCGTGTATTTCTTAACAAAAGCCCACACACACGTACACGGGTATATGTTTATAGATATATTGGCTGAAAAAAATGGTGGATTCGAGGAGATATAGAGTGTTTGTGTATTTGGCGATAGCACGATGGCTGGTATGTGATACAATGTTTGTATATCTGTCATGGCAGATAGGGGAGGGGGAGGGGGCGAGGTAGATGTTGGTTTTATGTTTTCACGAATGAGCCCCATGGACGAGAATGCTGTGTTTGTGGATGCTGCCTATGTATCCACCGTTTGGTACTCAAATGGAAATGGATGGAGGAATTCTCTGTTTATACGTTGCTACTCTCTCTTTCTCTCTTACTCTTTGTCGGTCTTTCTCCACGTGGGGAGATAAATCCGATTGGGAATTGAGAGGGAAAGAGAGAGAGAGAGAGAGAGTACGAGAGAAGAGCGTGTGATAGAGAATCGTAGAACCGGTCGAACAGTCGGCAAACATTTTGATTTCCACGGTTCAGCCACCATCACCGATTACTCGTCTCACCGAGCCTCAAATCAATTCGACGTATACTCCGAGCTTGTAACACACACCCACACTCTGCTAATTCATGCCTCATATGGAAGACTCGTCGAAACAATTAGATTTTTCGTGTCGAGCATTTTATTGTTGTTTATACTTGACGAGGATTGCGCACGCGCGCTCCCAGTCGACTCGACAAATATTCGTCAACGAATTTCTTGGCCTGGAATTTTCTACAAACAAATACGATCAAAGAGAATAGGGGAAAAAAAAAAATGGAAAAGTCGAATGTTTGAAATTGAGAAAATGGAAGAATCGTAAAAGGGCGAGCGTTGAATCAGCCAGTGTAATCCAAACGGTCGTTACGACAGAGATAAATGGTGTGTTAGCTCCGGCTCCTGACCCCCTAACGAGCAATTAATTACTATCGGCTAATCGAATCGCTGCCGTATCCCTTTCACTGCCTACTGTCCTCTGGGCCTGACCGTTGTTGGATTTTTTTAATTAGTCGCGTGTCGTTCGGTATACATAGATATTGTTCCACCATTTTCCACACTGTGAGAAATCATTTCTGTTTAATATGCGGATTCCCTGCTAATTCCTCTGACCGAATATTAATTCGATCTTCCTGAGACCGCTGAGTCCACCATACTAATTATATATTGAGAATCAAACGATTTATTATTCGGCTTCATCATCATTTTTTCATCCTTTCATTCAGACACTTTTTCATCATTCATCATTTAATTATTGAATTATTAAAAGCAGGGGGAGAGTGAGAGAGAAAATAATGGAAAAAAACAATTGATTATTCCAGGAGAAATGTTCTCGCGAGTATTTAATAAAAAAGTAGTTTCTCGTGATCGATGAAAAATATGAATTCTTTATTTTGAACAAGAGTAAGATTTAACGAGCTTTTTAAAATGCCAGCCTCTCGTATTCGTTGGGACGTTATAACCCAGAAAGTAGAGTCTGACTCAAGCCTTTAGTGATTTTATTTTCGGTTCGATATTCCAGTTAAACTTTTGTCCTTTTGCTTTCAAGCCTCCTTGTTTTTTTTTTCAAACTTTTTATCTTAGTCGTTCTGGCACTTAACTCTTTGCATTTAATCGCTTTTCGCGGAGCGAAATAAATGCGTACTTAGTCAGTCGTGAGTTTGCAGCGTTTGGTGCGAATGTATTGGTGCCTCATAACTGCTTCGGTTATAGGCGCAATTTGCCATTGCGTGGCGCGTGTGTCACCATGGGGGTTGAAACTCCCAGGACAGAGACTAACACGCGAGACTTCTTTACACACAAAAAAGCATGTTATATGAGTCAACCTTTTCCCTGAACAGCCCTTTGGCCATTTTCGTCCAGGATCCCTCAATGACCGTACTAAAAAATAGTATCGCAAAGTGCGATCGATAAATAACTGCGTGGCATGACGGTAAAGCGGCAAAGTATTAATGCCAATAAAAATGGGACGAAAAGAAAAAAAAAATTCCCATTTTTTTGTCCAAGATTTTGGTAAAAAAACATATTTATCATTGCGGCGTCTCGGAAATTTATTTTCGAGTAATTTATAATTGAAAATAATGGACGGATTTTTGTCGCTGATTTTCGTTTTTATAAAATAAAAAATAATTTCCAGTCGCTGGTTAAATTTGGCGGAAAGAATATTGTTCGAGTTTAATATTTAATCAATCGAGTTTGCACGAGCGAAATTTCCATGCCTCTTATTTTTTTCCTCTTCATTTGCATTCGTGTACTCAATTAATGTCTGACAGGATAAAAGAGGAAAAAGTAAAAGAGCGTTCGCGTAGTCTACACACCACGGTGTGCGCTTCACTTATTTATAAAGGATTCGCACGAAAACGTGAATATATTAAAAGCGAATGTACACAAGGGCGCGTACGCTCTGTGTTTGTTTCGCATCGTTCTTCGGGCTCTTCCCTTTTTTTTTCCTCCCCGTTTTTTATTCGTATATTATTTTTAAAAGAAGAAAAAGGAGATGCACGAAAGAAAAAGAAGATTAATGAATGGAGCTCCGACAAATATCCGGGGCGTTAGCTTCTGTAGCGAAGTCCGAGTGTGCTCGGGTAAATAAAATAATTCAAACAGACCCGGAAATATGTAGCGAGTCCGCGGAGAGCCAGGTGTTATGTTTTACCACACGCACGGGGTTGAGGTGAAATGGGAGGAATGAGATCAGAGAAAAAAGACACCGGAGAGAAGAGGGAAAAAATAAAAGAGGGTGCATGGCGAACGGAGCCAATGTTTTTTTTTTTATTTTATTTCATTTTTTTTTCTCTACCCTCGTGTGTGTTTGCAATATGAGCTCATCAGAGATCGGTGGTCTAAAAAGGCGAGTGCAGGAAGCACGTCTATCGGTGCTTTGATTCAGCCATTATTTTTTATTTTCACCACGTTATTTAGTTTGAATTTTTTTTATTCCTTTCCTCTGCTCCTTTATACTTTGTCGTGTTTCCTCTCTTCTCGCTTATTTGACCAAATCCAATTACTCGAAATGAGACCGTTTCAGCTTTCACAGTTTCCCTCAAACGAGAGCACCTCCTCATTTCCACAACATTCAATCTCGATTCTTCTTCCCCTTTGTCTTTTCGTTTTTAACGTCGTCAGAGCAAAATTCACGCGGTTTTCGTGCAGTCTATTCGTGAAACTCGATATCTTGTTTTTTTTTGTTTTTTTTTTTTTTTTTTTTTTTTTTACTTTTTTTTTGTTTAACTTATATTCGTTCTTCAGTCTCATCTAGTATATTTTCATTTTGGACGAGCAACTTTTCTCTTGCTTACATTCCTCCAATATCGCTCCAACACTTTTATACCTTTTGCCATTGGTATCTGCTTTGCGATTGAACAAATTTTGAGAAATAAAATTGCCATTGTGCTCTCGACTGCATCGATATGTATTTCTTTTTCTTTATTCATTGAAAATACAAAATTCTTGGCTTGTCTGAGCGCCACTGAGCTTTTCTACTGCAGGAACAATCTTTTTTTTTTTTTCTCTCATCGAATGGAAACTCGAAAAATAAGAAGTTCGCTCACATGATATTTCCAGCGGAGAGAGAAGCTATACCGCATAGAGCGACGTCGTATTCCAAGCAATATTTTTCTTCGCTGCTAGAAAAATAGTACAAACATCATAATAAATATAGTAATATTGAGTGAGAAATAGGAGCCGCGAGATAGCGAAGTGAAAGAAAAACAGGCGGAGGATCGAGCAGGTTTCTTTTTTCTTATTCTTTATTTCTTTCTTTCGGTTCTTTCTCTCTTCGTCTTTTATCCGGACGTCTCGGCATCGCGCCTTGTGCATTGAATTCTTTTCTCTGAATACGATTTCCACCGGAACTCTCGACGCCGTAGGTCGTCGTGACGTCTCCAGGCTTTCCAATGCCGCACAAAAGAACTATTTTTGAAACACGTAGTCTCGCGTTATCGAGCATATATTCTCATCGTCGCTTCGCACCTCCGTTCGCCAGCCTCCCCAAGAAAATCCCATGGAAAAGAAAAAAAACCAACAAAAAAAAACACATGAAAAACAAATAAATTCGAAAATTCCATCGTCATTCATAGACCGCAGATTCATAAATCTCACGGCCTATATGATCGATCTCGTGATAAATCATTTCATTGTATATTCTGGGAAACTTGGTCATGAATAAAAAATACAATCCTCATGGGGGTTTTCATGGGTGGTAATCGCCCATGGGCCCACCGATTCAATGAAAAATTATTCACGATAACTTCGCGCAGAGGCTTTCACATTATTCTCCATTGAAAATCGGAAAACCTTTTTCCTCCTGAATTTTCATAATAATTTATCAACGAATATCCGTTAGCTATGTTTTTTTTTTTTTACCTCCATGAAAAAAAGCATAGAACGAGAAAGAATAAGAAATCAAACTTTCTATACAGCTCTGTTGTTTTACTGAGTGGTCCATACAGGATCCTGGGGTGTATCTAATGACCATCGCCCAACAATCCTCGAGGCCCTTAAGAATGGATCAAATGGTAGAACCCCTGTAGGTCTTTTATGGGTTTGTCCAAAGTTCATCTACGTTTTCTCGCCTTTTCTTTTCTTTTATTCCCACACCTTCGTCCACTGTGTCTTCTGCTCTTGTATTTTCTGGCTCCAATCGAAACGAAAAGATTTCCAACCACTTTGTGGCCACTAATCGCCACTTTTTTCATTCTTTCCCACAATTCTTCCATTTCCTTACACATTTTTTCACTTTTCCATCCCCGGATGAACTTTCTTCACGTCACTGAAATGCCAAAAAGAAACAAAAAAATGATATTTATCGTAAAAAAAAAAAGAGAAAAAATCGAAAAAATTGCCAAGTCAAGAAAAAATTGTCCTCGTCATTCAATCACTCGATTACTTTGAATCCAAACTCGCCGGTTCAGATGCCGATTAGCAAAGGATCGTGAAATACAGAGAAGAGTCGTTAAACACACAAATTGACTATTTTTTGGAAAAAAGGACTAATGATCGTCGCTGGTGTTCATGCGCGGCTCCGTTAGCGTGGAAAACGACGAGTGTAATCGACGTTCCATACTTCCTATAACGGTCTTCGTGCATGCTCACGTACTAGGGCGATGTTATAACCGGCTTTACGAGGCGTTTCCTATCGATAAAACGAAACGCTAAAAAATGAGATAGAGCACAAGGTTCTCGTTCGACTGGCAAAAAGGTGATTCGGATCGATCGTGTTACGAGAAAACACTATAACGATCCCCGGGAATTAACGGACCATGAAAAATAAAAAAGCTTGGCCCTTGACGTTGGGTGTGTAGTTGAATATTGAAAAAAATTACGAAGAATCTCCATTGAAATTTGCAAATGAAGAAAAAAATTCATTTCTCGTCATTTTTGTTGTTGTTTTTTTCTTGTCATTTAACGGCGTTTCCGTTATTTACAGAATTTATTTGTAACAAGACACGAAGAATGTCTATTGAAATTTGCAAATGAAGAAAAAAAATAATTTTGTTGAATCATTTTTTCTTTTCTTTCTCGTCACTTAATGGCGTTTCTGTTATTAACAGACAGGAGCAGTTTTAGTGAAAGTTTATTTGTAACAAGACACGTATTCATTATAAATCATTGCCGACTCCCACGCCGAGAAAGTTTCACGAGTATACACAAAAAACCTGCAACCTACAGGTATATAAATGCACATGTGCGTGAATAACTCGTGTACCGGAAATCGTGAGATCTCTTATCGTTGATCCGAGTGATTCAAGCGTTCGTGCATTATTGTCGAGCCGTATTTGGCATTGTAAACGCGGCGCGCGGTGCCGAGAGGCAGCAGGTGGGAGGGAGAGGGCTGGAGAGGAGGGTGGATTGGAAAAGAGGATATCGATAGTGCGTTCGATACGAGTTGCCGATAATGCACACGCGTTTGCGGAGTATCGCCCAGAGTTGAATGAACCATCGGATTAATCGTGACAAAAAGGGTTGCAAATAATAGTTTGACAACAAAAGTGTAACGATCGCTATAACCAAAGAGAAACTAACAAGAGGATTTGGTCATGCGCGTTAAATGAGGATTAACCTTGCCGCGAGCGACACACAGGAGGCTATTCCGATTTACGAAAATGCAAACAGAGCTCGCGAAATAAAGCGGGCCCTTGACGAATCATCAGTCAATCAACACGAGAGTCGCAAGTACATATTCCAAACGAATTAGGATTATTGAAAGAGACAGGGTGCAAAACGCTCTCTCAATTTAACATTTTACTTTTAGGGTCCTCGATCGTTGCCATTTTGTGGATTTTAAGGGGAGAATATCGTGCCTGGCATTTAAAAATGATGGATCATTCGCGCGTGGAGTCTCGGAAAAATCGTTTGCCTCGTAAAACGCGAATGAGAATCAGATTTTCTCTCATTTCTTTTTTTCTCCCAAGATTTTCTCGAATCCGCGTTCTCGGTCGATGATTGAGAAACATTTGTAGCATTAGACGGAACCAATTATCCTTGATTATTTTGGAAAACGGAAAATCTGCGCTGGCAGCTCTCTCGCTCGGTAATACGAAGCATAATTGAAGCCACTGAGACTCGACGCGAGAGCGAGAGAGAAACGCGGTTTAATTCCTTTGCTCTCTCTCTCTCTCTCTCTCTCTCTCTCTCTCTCTCCTTGCTACGCAGCCCTTGAAGTGTGTATTATAGCGCGAGAGCGGTGAACTGTTACGGTAACGGTTAATAGGTACACGCTCCAAAAGGACGGTGAGGGTGATCACATGCAGCCTCGGAGTGCAGCTGCGTTAATTAAAACTCCGTAATGGCTCGCGGAGAGCACCGCGCGCAAGGCATTTCGTTCTCGTCGCAGTAATAGTGCTTTCCCGTACTGAGCCGACCAGTCTGCTGGCTAAACGTATACTGGTTTAGCCTCAATTATACAGAGTGTCCCAAAAGTCGTGTCTAATGAGGTTCGTACTATTTAATCTCGCTGGATTGCCCACGTTTCTTCTCCAAAGATGAGAATTCCAACGAGAGCGTGCAAAACGCTTTGCGTTTTAAGCCGTTCAGCCATTTTTAACCTCAAGCGCGGAGCGATCACACTGCACGAGGTTCCTTGTGCCGTTTATTCCTGTCGGAACTCTATTCACTTTCCTTTTTTATCGCAAAACTATGAAATAATTTGTCGGATTGTTAAGATAAGATTTTCCTTCGATACGATTTTTCCTTAATGAACATTTTTTCGACGTGTCTTTTGTAAATATGTTGCAAGGATTGGGGGCTTATCGATTAAATCGATATACCGGGGATTCCCAATCGGTTTATACCGAAACCGATGAACGTCCTCTTGGTACTTCCGGTGTTGCTCAATTTGCAGTTTGCGGTGGGCAGTTACTCTCAGTCGATCTCTGTCTGCCTCGTGTGCTTTTATCACTCTTGGCTTCTCTTTTTCTCTCTGCGGCAATATCGGAGCGTTACGTGAACCACGAGGACCGAAAACGAGGCCCGGTAATCGAGAGAGAGAGAGAGAGAAAGAGAGAGAGAGAGAGGCTCGCTGCTGTGAAGGGATGTTCGTGAGAGCGTGTGCGCCTGTCGGCAATTTGCAATTTCCTGGCTCTTCTGCGGGCTTTCGCGAGCTCCCGAGTTTTCTCTTTCACTTTTCCTCCTCCTGCTCTCCCTTTCCTACAGCCCCTTTCATCCCTTTACCAAATATCTACAACGTTCGCCATTTCTCCCGTCGTTTCAATCCTTTCATCACGTTTTCCGACCCCCCCCCCCCCCCCCCCCCCCCCCCCCCCCCCCCCCCCCCCCCCCCCCCCCCCCCCCCCCCCCCCCCCGCCCCCCCCCCCCCCCCCCCCCCTCCCGCGCCCTTAAACGTCCATGTGAATACACACGAAATACACAACGTGAAGCATCAATCGTGCCACCGACTACACAATACGATGTAATACAATACAAACAAATTTTCGGACGTGTTCGTATTCGAGGCTCACACCATTTGCTGCTAAATTCGCATAATTAATGTCCAGAAAAATTGTAAAAATTAAAAAATTCAAATTTTTTCACGATCTCAAAAACAATAAAAAAAAAACTTTCTCGCCATTTTATTGACCTTTTCTGTTTTCTTTGTGTTTCAGGTAAGCATCCAATGCAAAGTTACATTTTTCACCTGTCAAGGGCCCCCGCCGCCAAGCTGTAAAGTAAGTTTTTTTGCAAATATCCTATCGCCATTGGCAAATAAGAGGAGAGTTAAAAAGATCGTAAACATATGAGATGTTGCGGTTTCATTGGATCGTAATAATGGAAGAGTTTTGGAACGGCGAGAAAAATTGTGAGCTCGATAAGTTGGCGAAATATTAGTGATAACTCATGTAAAGTTCATAAGTACACGAGACTTTTCAACCTGGAAATATATAACAGTCGGAGGGAAATATATTGGCAAAGAGCTGTGCTCTCCATTTCCATACGTCGTCGAGAAACTCCGACGTTCTTCTCGTCGACGAGCATATACACGTTTATATAGAAAGAGGCGAATATTTCATTTACCAATACATGCACTCGCGCCTTCGTCCTTGTTCGAATTTGTATATAAACTCGTGGATATCATATATTTATGACCCATTTCCAATTATGAGTTACTCTTGGCTGATTCAAAGGGAAAGAGGACGTTGCGAGCAATCTAAATTTCGGACGTCAATTGCGGTTGACTTAGAATTTCTATGCCTTGTGGTCGAATCCTCGTAGCAATGTTGTCGAAAGGATTTCGGGCCAGGAACACCCTGGGATTGTGGTTTTCTCAGCCATACCTTAAACGCCTCCAAATGACGTTAAACCATCGAAGAGTCCCCTTTCATGTTTCTTGTTTGACGAACCATAAAGCATTTCGTGTAAATACCTTCACCCTCGATTAAACGACTATTATATTCAAGTTTTCCCAATTATCCACTTTACAACAATCTCCCACCCAATCGCTGATATTAATGTGCTTCGCTGGAGTTGCTTCGAGTCCGAGAGTTTCGATGTTTTCAAATTTCTAAGTAAATCTCGATTAATCAGAGATATTGGGATCGTAGCAGGCAATTGAATTAATTCAAACGTTGGAAAACTGAATAAAATTTGATTTTACGAGGATACGTGAATGAAAATGATCCTTGGGACGTCCAAACAAAGGCGAGGCATCGTCCAGTCAAATGGTTTGAATTATCTGCTTCGTAAATGGCTGGATTGGCTCTTTATTCCATCTGCATTTGGTGGCATCTGCGTAACTCACACCTTTGCGTGGTGCTTTTCTCGTGTTGTCTGATTTCGAGCACAGGTCCATTTCTGTTGGGATGTCTTGCGTGTACAACGAGACAGAAAGCTCGTCGATGGTAAACGTTATGTTCTGCGTTTTCTCGCTCCTGTGTGTGTATGTGTGTGTATTTGTACTTAATCGCATTGAATATAGCCTCCGAAGTTTAGGGGATGGCGAATCTCTCGCGGGGCTGGTGAATTGGGCAGGGGAAGGAAGGAAACTGGGCGCCATTATAACTGAGCATTTGCTCCTTGGAAAGAGAAAGCCACCGTCTGTTGGTCCAGCTCAAGCCAACAGGGATTAGCGAGGTTTTGCATGTTCCTCGTCATTCATACATACACATAGATATATAAATTATACTTAGCCGATATGAACAGTAGCATTACACGTTATGCTCTTTGTATGTGTGGATTGATACACAAAGTACGCTTTGGCAGACACATTGTACTGGCTACTTGTCCAGCCAGCCCAGTAAAATCGGATAAAGCTTTTGCCCCCCTCTTCTGCGCTGCTTTGCGTCTTCTCGAGCACCATTTTCGCCCTCTTCTTCGTGTGTGATCGCCCATTACGCAATTCTCGAACGAAGCTACTCCCAACGGAACTCAATCCAGTGGAATGCTTCCGAATACACATAAATACAAGCCCTGCCCAACCAGAAATTCATCTCGAAAAGCATTCCCCTGGATAATTTCAATTACTTCATTCCAACAAGCCCAAACGTATTTCCTTCACATTATACTTCACCTCGTTGTGCCAAATCTCTGAGATGCTATTTCCGTCGGAGCTAATAATGACACAGGTATTTTGATCCCTGGTGATTCGCGATTCTTCCTGACGAACATTCACCTCGAAATTTTGAGGATCCACTAATTTCAATGGTTATGTTGGCAAAATTTGGATCCAGTGACATTTCCATCGTGAAATCTTGACTCCAAGGTCCCTCGGTTGTTTTTTTTTTTTAGATTGTAGAAATTTTCGCACTTTTGCCAACGAAAGTACGGGCAGAAATGTCTCGTGAAAAGAAAAAAAATGTTAGCAGACAGTTGGCGAGGCAAAAAAATGAGAGGAATCGTAATGTTTTATCTAGAACATCAGGTTTTTCCATAAAACGACTGGTTGACGTCGTAGCGTCGAGTGTATCTGTCCTCATATCCGTGCGTCCGAATGTAACAGAGTTTCCTTTTGTTTTTTGCTACGGGCCGGAGAGGGATGAAAGCGAGCTCGGAAAATGGGGGAGGAAGAAAAACAGAGCGGGTTGGATAAATACATATTTCTCTGGAATACTTTATTATCTTCAGGGGGATGGTTAGCTCCCTCGTGTCACACAGACATAAGCTCGCATTTCACACAGGTATCGTGGACATGAAGCAGCTCGAATACGTGGGCAGCGACGGAACCGATGCTTTCGTTGCAGGGAACGCGCGGTAAAAGCAGAAAAATTCAAGCTCGGGCTTTACGGGCATAACCGGAGCTCGGGACGGGGAAAGTCTCGTGTTCTCTCGTCGCGTGTACGCAGCCACGGAGAGACTCGAGGGGGTTAAATAAACGATGTACCAGAAAAAAGATTGGAAGAAAAAACGTAAAGAAAAAATAAAAATATGAATTTCGCACACGTATATTCCACGTCCGTCCGCGCGTTTATCGGAGCATTTATGTGTCATATCCGTACCACGGTTACTTTCCTTTACTCGTGTATGGAGAATCCTTTCATTTTTGTTATTCCTAGTCCAGTGTTTTTATTATTTCTCCGTTTTTTATTTATTTATTTTTGTTGCTTTTTCTTTTTTTTTTACTTCCGTGAGCGCGTTCCACGTTCATCCCCGTTTGTACGCGGTCGCAACTTGCCTCGGCTGTTCCACAAACCCCGGGCTCACACCCTCGTCCCAGTAGTCTCAGTGAAAACTCGTAAACATCGTCAACTTGTTTCTCCTTCGCTCTGGCCGCGCGCGCGCGGTTTCTCTCTCACAACTCGACATAAACCAACGTTGTCTCGGTGGCAGCGAAACGCATCCGACCTAACGTAATTTTTCTCACTTTGCAAGTTGTGTACCATAAATTACGGCTCGCCCTCCACTATAGAAATATATACGCCAACATATTTATATTTTTTCTCCGAGAAACCTATGAATGTGTGTGCGTGGTTATTTACTCATTTATATGCATGTATACATCTCGGCTTACTTTACTCTTTGGCCCTTACGACCCTTCGGAGCTGCTTTTACCGCATTTGCGCCTCAACGCCCTCGGCATATCAGCCCCAGTTTGTCGTTGTTTTTTTTTTTTCACTCTGGATTTTTAACGCCGAGCGTAGTTCTCACTCGAGTCTGTAGTTTACACGAGTCGAATATATGTACGTGATTGTACGTCTGTCCTTCTCGTATTTTTGGAGCAGAAAAATTGCCCGGAGTGGTGAAAAGTCGAGAGACGAAAAATGTTTTATGACTAAATTTGTTGCTTCGTCGTACTTGGATTTTTATCGTCAAATTGTTTCTTTACGATGAGGTGGAATGATGCGGGGAGAAAGTTTGAAAAAGAAAAATGTATATATTCTGTTTTCAATGGGGCTGTGCATTAAAAATGCAGCAAAATGTTTCGCGTTGCGCGAAACGCATGAAATTTCTTGGAAAGGGGCTGCAGCTGAGCACCGAGGGTGAATATATAGATTATTAGTGTATACTAGACGTGCATGGGGTTCGTTATTTCGAGAAACGAAAGACCCTCTTCCACCATTTGCGAAAACAACGAGAAAAAGCAATCCCTTCCGCGCAATCTTTCCATCTCTCTCTCTCTCTCTCTCTCGGGCTGTCGCGGCGCCGTCTCGCTCTTCTTTCGGGAACAGCAATTACGATCAGCTGTTGGCGTGCACGCGAAATTCAACTTCCGGTCGAGTAAAGGCTGTTTCGCATCGTCACCCACGCGCGTTTATACGTTGCAATCACGATTCGTACACGCACCTGGAAAGAGCCTCTCGTTTTTCTCTCCTCGATCCCCTGCCCTTGCGCTCGTTACATTTTTCATAGACACCGATGGATCCCCTTGGAAACCCCTCTCATCCTTTCTCTCTTCGTATTTTCTTAACGCATTCCAAATTACGTTCGCTCTTGTGGCTCCAAGCGTTCGCCAATTCGAACCCATTTTTTACCGTTCCCCGTTCATATTTATATTCGCAAAAAATAAATACACCATTTTTTTCTTCCATTCGTCGCACTTTTTATTTTGGTCGTCCGGGTGGATCGAGACTCTTCCTTGCGGAATCTGACGGGCAGCTGGCTCACACCCTTCAAATGAAAAGCTTGAAACGAGCCAAAAGAAAATAATAAAAACAGCATAGACAAAAGAAGAAAATAATAAAAATTCCAAAGCGCATCGAGAGTAATTGACGTGGAGCTGGATTTTACGGGATTTATTCGGCGTGTGCTGCGCGTTCCTGGCGGTTCCTCGAGCGTCCTGGCTCTCGTTTCCGCATATCCATACCTATATACCAACGTGTATACGTTGCCCCCATTTTGCGTTAAACTTTTAACGTATTTCACACGTCCAACGGTCCCTCCATATTTCCATTTTTATGTGTGTGCGCGTGTACGTACGACTCTGTCTCATTCGTTGGGTTGCGTCGAGAGCTGGGGCTGCCGATTGAAAGAGATCAATTTGAAATTAAATTAGAGAAGGGATTAAGCATCGAGAATCGGGCACTTTTGCGCACGATATCGTTGGATAGAGTGCTCCGCATATTTATACATCGAGGCTTCGACATGGACGGGTACGCGGAAAGGAAACAAATCGTTTTATCCTCCATTACCGATATTGGGAGCGAAATTAAAAATACAAAAAAATTGAAAATCAAGAAAATCATTTTCCTGGCATAAGCGTCGGCGATATAAATGTGCGAATGGAAATTAACAAAGTGATTGGAAAAGTCAACTGGACGCTCGATCAAGCGGACGAACTGGAAAGACTCGAGTAAAAAAAGAGCGAGTGCGGAAAGAGAGAATGCTCGGAAGAGTTTGGGCCTAAAATAGGCGCGACGAGACGACTCCGTGAACTAGAAATAATCGTCCTATCCTCGATTCTCAATATTCTCTCCACCAAAACCAACAGTAAATTCTAATCAAACTGGCGAGGTCTTGATTGTCTCTTCGCATCGGTTCTCTGTTTGAACCGTGATTGAAATTCCGGGTCACGTGAATCGTTCATCCAATGCGGCCGAGTCTCTCTGTCTCGTGGGACCCTGGAATCCCGCGGAACGCAACGAGATGGATATATAGTTATCCGCCTCGCACATATATATACAGATCCACATACACACACACAAATCCTTGAGAATCTCTTGGGCCATTCGTTTGCCCGAGAATCTCTGACGTTTTCGGTAAGGGAGCTCCGCCGAATTTCCAAGTAGAATCGTGGGATTAGAGACAAAGGCTAATTCGAGCGTGTCCCAAAGTTGCCGTCGTGGCTTTTCGTAGCCTTGGGAGGGGGCCGAGGAGTTAAATCCTCGGTGGCAATGAGGAGGAACAATTCTGGATGAGAAATCAATGGAAGGAAGAAAATGTTGAAATTTTGGGTTTAATTGTGATTTTTGTGAACGAATCCGTCGATGTGAATGACACGCCGGTGGGTTAGCATATCGGGAAGGAGGATCAAGTGCCTCGAATATACTCCACGAGAGAAAATGCAGCGCCGAGAGAATAAGGGTAGGTTGTAGCTCACGGGCTCGAAATTCCAGCGTGCGACTTGCTCGTCAGTACACCCGGATATGACGTCATCAAGCTGGGGAATGAGGATGAGGGATAGCGGGAATCGTAAGGTAGTTTGTGCCTCAGACCTTTGCTCGTATATCGTCTGGGGTAGTTGCTTCTTAGGGGGTTTATATAGCTTGGCAAAACAGCAACCAATCCCCTTTCTCCTTTGCCGCTGCCATACGTCGTCATAATTCCCCCCGAGGGCACGCCTCCAGTCGCGCTTCATTCCTCTCTCTCTCTCTCTCCCTCCCTCCGCCTCTTTTGCATCCGAGGATCGCCAACAACTGGGATAGCGAAAGCAGCAGGCTGCGTGTTGTCTTGGCTGTTTTGCCACCAAGCCCGCCAACGAGATGCTTCCCTTATACGTTAGTATCTCGAAGCATTCAGAATCCCATCAAGAAGTTGCTAGCGCAACCGCTTCGGTTAATAATGCATCGTTGCGACGCATAAACTATCCTACCCCGTTGCGTCCTCAAATTCCCTCGCTGTCGAATAACCTTCGAAGCATCGATAGCGCATCGAGCAACTCGAAGATTGTTGCAAACAGGAGAGCAGGAGAGGAGGAAGGAGAGAGAGGGAGAGGGAAAGATCAGTAGAGGTTGGGGATTGACTCGTCAGAAGATTCGACGTCAGCCATCGATGTTGATGGCACGATTAAATCTTCTGAATTAAACTTGAATGGACGAGGATGAAAGTTTATCGCTGTAAATGCGGGGGAAGCCTCTGTGTGACACGTGAAAAGCAATTGATTTCCGATCAAACTTTCTCTCACTCTCGTGCTCCTCTTCTTCCTCGATCTTTCCGACTCTTCGCAGCTTCCCTTTGATTTATTTTCATACAGCATTACGAGGGGTCATGACCTTGTCCTTCGGTGCTCCTCTGCCTACGATCGTTCGCATGACACGGCGGCTCTATCGCTTCCGGAGGCAGCTCGATCGAATTTTCCAACGGAAATTAAGGCCTAGGAGTTGTGAATCGTATACCCGGATCTTTGGCTCGCAGTGCCGCCCGAGGGGGCCATCGCCTAACGGAAATACCCAAGGTCAACTTGCGGTCGTTCCAATATCTCTCGTTGGCGAATCCACCACAAAATAAATCTCCAATTGGTCTCTCACTCGCGTTCATTCTTTATGGAACTTGCCTCGTCCCAGGCCTCTAGGATATTGACTTTTTCATAGGCAGTGTCATGGGGCTCCCAGGAAATCAACGTGTACCAAACGTTTATTCCACTTTCCCGTTATCGATGCTCCCTATCTATGGAATTGCTCGTTGCGGTAGGTCCGGGCCAATTTGGCGGTGTGATCGCCTAGAACCTTCTTCACGTTTAGCCTCCGAAACCCACCCGCCTCGTTGACTACCCTCTCCCTGTCTCTCCCTCACTGTCGTTTCCTCCGTACTCCTGTGCGTACTTCCTTTCTCATAGTCGCCCCCCTCCCTGCCCCACATGATCCCTTGCTGGCCATCATTTCATTCGCCATCTCGTTTGTATACACTAAAATTCGAGTTCCGATTAAAACCGATCAATATCCAAGCCCACAGAGACGATTCTAGAGTGTGCGATTGTTGCTACTGAAAAGCTCGTCTGATCCAATACGCGCTTAGCTACTGCGAGCTGTCTTTGTTCGTCGCATCATACACAATTTAATTGCATATCGTCGCGTCAGTTTCATCGATGCTTGGCTTTTGATTTAGCATCACTCAAGAGAGAACGACATTATTTCACTTGACCCATCGATCGACTTATTTTTTAATGACCTTTGAGTTTGCATCGTTGAAATGCAACGAAATTCGTTTTACTCTTTGCCAAAGCTCGTTATTCCAATCGAGAATTTCATTCTCATGATAAAACGATCGACTTTTGCCCCAGAAAATTTGGATCATTTTAAAAATTCCACAAATTTTTCATCAAAATTTATATTTTTCGTTCACAACTTTGGGAACTTCAGCATCACACTTTTCAGTCATTTCGTGATTCGAGAAAATTGTATCGTAAACATAGTTCCGAGGAATTTGCCCGAAATTCGACGGGAATTTTGAGATTTGCAGTTTTTTTTTCCACTGGCAAGTAGTACGTGCCTCGTTTGGTCAGACGTGCTAGTTTTTCGTTGGAGAATCATCGAACGCGAGTTATTATTTTTCAGCAGCCCCGCGGATTGTGTAGGAGCGCGTGTGAAAATTTATTTATTCATTGGAAAATTGCAATTTTAACTCTCCATCTAATTCTCCTTTATTTTTTCTCTTCTTAATTGAGCTTCTCCCGTCGATTATAGCCGGAAGGGTGAGGAAACTCACGTTTGCCAAGATCTTCTCTTTTCTACCACCGAAAAGCGTTGCGAAGCTGAAACTTGACTCACGGTATGGCCCTATATCATTTATAAGTTAGAGTGCTAGGTGCGCGCTCGTTTTTTTTTTTCTTTTTTTCCGTTTCCCACTCGCCGCGTGCCATTTGGCTCCTCGTTTCTTGGCTCTTCGTGCATGCTGCTCGCCTCTGCTTTGCCGCAAAAGTAGACGCGAGGGAGTGAGAACGCGAGAAAAAAGTGAGAGAGAGAGAGAGATAAAAAGTGGAAAAGAAAGCAAGACGAAAAAGTCGAGAAAGCCTCGCTGTGGAAAAAGCTACTTAAAACTTTTTAAGTGTCCCCTAAGTGACGTTACGAGGCAATTATTTGCGTTTCCTCTCTGTCGGTTTCCACTCGAGAGAGCTGGATTTCCGGCTCCTATTCTCTCGTTCGACTTATTCCCCATGGCTCGTCATTTCTCTCCCCCTCTCCCCTGCCCCCCCTATTCTCTTGCATCTCCTTTTTTCATTTTCATCCCTCATTGCTGGACACTAATCTCGAGGATTCATCCCCTGCTTTTTCACCTCAAGTTTTTCGCCTGCCCACCCATCAACTTTTCGTTGTGTCTGCTCTTTAGTTTTGTCTCTTCATCTTCGTGTACCGATTAGCCCCCATTCTTGAGAAACTTTTCATCCCTTTATTTCTCGATTATTCATTCAATTCTCACGAATATCCTCGTGTTATTTCAAATTTAACAAATTCCTCGGACTTGATTTTTTACGGTAAAAACTGCTTCATTTTCATCGTCGCATATATTTTTCTTCCTTCAACGAGCTCCCCAGGTAAAAAGGTCCTTAATGCAGGAATTCTTGATCGAGACTGTACTTTTAGACTCTTACTTTCTGTATACGCATACAGAGAGAGCTGTGTACTATAATGTACTACGCTATCTCTGTGGCGTCGGGTTTACGAACGTGAATGGAACGACGCCGTCACCCTCGACCTCTCTTGGTAACCCTCTCTCTTCCTCCCCCACTTTTCCATCTCTACCGCTGGTTTTCCTCTTGCTCTTTTAGTCGCTCTCTCTCTCTCTCTCTCTCTTTGCCAACGTAAAATCGATAAAGTCGCGTGTGCGAGTCGCGTTATCCACCTGCTCGTTGCGGAAGTCCCGGCGCCGACGTGTCGTCCTCGACGTCGTTGGAGCGAATAACCGAGAATCTGCCGCTCGCACCCGCGGCTCCTATGCCTGTTTCTATGAGAATATACGATCCCCCCCATATCTATACACAGCCACGTAGTCCGTCAGCCCTTCGCCAAAAGTCACTGATGCCCCCAGCCGGTCTAACAAACAAGCTCCGCTAATATCTTTCGCATAATTGACAATTATATTGTGTGTCTTTCCCAACTTTGGCCTTTGATCTTGCGACAATGTTTCCTGCCTTCGCTATATCCACGAAAAATATCGAAGAGCAACGATTTATGGGCAAATCGTTATCGAAACTCTTGGGAAAAAAAAAAAATCAAATTCATTCGATCGAAAATTTTGGCTTGAGTACTCAAGGGTGAACGAAAAATATATCGAGAGGGTGCGAATAAACGTTGTTGAAGTTCGCATCGTTGAAATGCAACGAAAATTCATTTTTTTTTTAAGCAGACTCCAAAATTTTGAGTGACAAACGGCCTCCTTTGCAATTCAAAAACCGAATTTACCACAAAAAAAAATGGAAAAATTGCATTAATTATGAAAATAATAAATAAAAAAATTATTTTCGTTGTTTTCCGACGATGCAAACTTGTGTATCATTGAGAATAAGCGACAGTAGCTACTGCCACTTTCAAGCGACGCGTTTAGCTGCCTCGATCCTTGGTGCGGATGTTTCCGATGCTGCGACGACGCGACGTTGGTCTTTGTAGTTAAATTAACCTGTGCACATATGTTTGTGTCTTGGTGTCGCGTACGAGGGAAACTAAAAGGTCGTATATCGCGAGTATCGACGTTGAAATATTCGTTTTTACGATATATTTCATCGGTCGAGAGGAGGGCATGTACAATTACATTGGAAAGAGAGGCAATAGGGAAGATCATCTCGAAGGCGACTCTCGTTCCGCCCGTTATTCGATACGCCGTATCCGATATATTCGCGTTATCCATCTTACGTGTGTTACGCGAAATGCATACGATATTCGAGACTCGCGTATATTCGTTGCAACACTTCTCTCTTTTCTTCTTCATTCTTTTTTCCTCTTCTCTGGCGCTTGTGCTCTTTATACATGTGTTCGTATTTTTGCTATCGTGGTCATCGAGGCGACGCCGTTGCCGCACGATCGTGTTCGATCTCCTGGGAATTCAACGTGATATCCGCGCGTTTTTAGCCACGAGAACTAGCCCGAGACTCGGCTCAACATTTTTCAACACTCCATTTTAATTCTCAATGCTTTCCATCAGCACAAACTTTATCCTCACTTTGGGCTGCCTCAGAAAATCTTGTTTCACGACGTGTTCGGCATTTTTATTTCTCATTTGTTTGTCTTTTAAGCTCCGGCGTCCGGATCGCCACATGCGATGCAATCATAGCAACTTCAATATTTGTTTCAGTGCTTATTCCACAGCAATAAATTATAAAGCTGTGCAAAAGTTTTAAACCGGCGGCGTTATTAGCGCGCGCTCGCTCGACCGAATTCCACCCCGGGACTTAAATTCACCGCTGGAGCCCTTTAACCAAGAAACTCTCTTATTTCTTTTGGTCCGTAGTGTGCAGAGTTGTGGAGTTAAAGGTTACCGGGCGACGAGGTAGAAAGAGGGAGGAACTAAACGCCAGGATAGTTATGTGTGTTGGATCTTGCGGAATGCGTGTTTTTCTTAGAACGAGAGTTGAGCAGGCTCGGTTTACCCTCGTTATGGAACATTTTATAAAGACCGCCGGGAGTTAAGACAAAGAGTTAAAAGCCCCGGTGTGCAACGAAAACCCTTTGAAATCTGTGCGCTGTGAGCAGGACAGAAACGAGAGGTGCCAGATAAGGGCGCAACGTTAAGGGCCACCACGACGAAGGATCAACAATATTTTGGTCTGATCTCTTCGGGCAATAACTACTGGCGTTTTATACTTTATTCTTCCTCCTACACACACTCCTTTGCTTTCTTTTCCGAGTGTCTTCCAGGTTTCCACCCTTTATGCTCTCCCTCTCGGTGAAATCTTTCCCTCGCGCACTTGCTACAACACGGAGCAACTCTTTTCTTGTGGTAGCCAGAGCTCAGGGAAGGGAGATCGTTAGTCCAACCAAACACGCGAAAGTTGTTCGTTCCAAAGTCGCTCGGGTGCTTAAACTCCCTCGCGCCTGCTTCGTCCTACAGCCAGCCTGAAAGAACACCCTTTTTCTTCGGTGTGTGTCTCTCTCTCTCTCTCTCCTCTCGGTCTCTTTGTCTTGGCGGGGCGAGAATTGTATAGCTTTGCATTTTCTCACGCCTCGGAAATCTCGATTCAACAAAACTGAGTTTCGTACCATTATCGCATCGTCGAGTTTTACGAATCACAGATTTTGCTTCGAGCATTAATGCTCGTCGGACGATAATTTATAAAATAAAAAAAATACCATGATAAAAAGCAACAACTTGGAGGATAAAAATAATTTCAATGAATATTATAAAGTTTGAATTTTGGCTGTGAGTGTAGCGCGTCTTGCAATTTTCACGGAATATTTGTACTCGAATATCTTGGCTGGTACTTTATTCTTTGAAAACTTTTCGTTCCGTTCGGTGCGCAACAAAGATTCTTCATTTAATAATCGGAGACGGAAAACGTGCGTTCGGAAAGTTGCAATTTTCCTTGTTCTCGTTCGCTTCGTTTTCGTTAATCCATCCGTCGGGGCTTTTTTCACTTTATTCCGTGGAAAGTCTCGTCGAATCTAACGGATGTTTGCCGAGTTTTGATAAAATCTATGAGCCGGAGTATGTGGCTCGCGTTTCGTATTGAAAACTCGTCGTCAGTTGCTCACAGTGCAAAGCAGGCGCGATGTTTGCTGCTTCTTGGTGGTAGCTCGTGCGAAATTTCTACTGGGACTCGATAGAGCCGGAAAACATGGATATTAGAAATTCAGGATGCGCGATCGGACGTTTCTCGTATTCCTTCGTTCTGTTCCTTCCGCCTACGAGTTGGCCCAAAATCTTCGGGGATTTGAAAAGGTTTGTCTTTGCGATTGGCATCTCCGCAGATTATATTCATTGAGTTCCCAGATTGTTGCTCCTTTTATAAAGCCTTGGCAAACAAATAATCTTTGTATTGTTTGAAAATAATGCTTTTTTTTTTCTTTTCCTACGTTGTATTAATCTTTCGCCTTTATTTTCATTCTCCTTTCGTGCTTATTTCTTCGCTGCCGATTTCTCTGGAATATCCATTAGTTACAGCAGTGCTCTGTTGACGAAGCATGGTATTTCCCTTGTGTATGGCGTCTGGTTTCCCACATTCTCTTCCTCTCTCTCTTTCTTGGTCTGCTCTCAACCCTTTCTCAAACCCTGCACATTCCCGCAACACAAGAACCACCCCCATATATATATATATATATACATAACGACTAACATATGTTCGCTGTCCCTCGCGATTCTCTACTCGCTTTGGAACATATATCCCAGAGAAGCAAAACGAACTGGCGGCTGTATAGTCGCGCCGCCGCGCTATATCTCTCCCGATTGTTTGCCTAAGGGAACAGCAAATCTAATGCGCCACTACTCGCTGCCCTTTCACCTTTTGACGTCATGTGATTCACCTCACAGAAAGAAAATCAGCGAGAGCATAAATCGCAAATGTTCGGCTATTACGATTTTCAAGCTCGCATCCTTGAAATGCAACGAAAACTCATTATTTTAAGCAGAATCCTGATCTTTCATAGAGTATTCGTGAAAAATAGTGAAACGGTCTTCTTTGCAATTTAATTATCAAAATAATCGATTATAAAATATTTTTCGTTGGATTCCAAGGATGCAATCTCCAGCTTGCGCAAGTTCGAGGATTTCTCCATAGAGACGTCGTCCCCGATGTTTAATAAAACCGAATCGATTGATTTATCGAATTTTTCTATCGTTGCGATTGACCTTAACGTGTGAGCAATTTATTCTCTGCAGAAAAGAAAGGATCGTTAAGAAAATTGATAAAAATTCAAGGTCAGTCGATTCTGTAATGGTAATTTTTCCATTTTCATTTTGTCCGAGCGCCGCGAGACCGAGAGGATGCGGAGAGAGAAACTCGCAAGAGGATAAAGAGGAGGGAGAGAGAGAAGAATATAGGGATGAGGAGCTGATGGGATGATGAAGCTGAGCTCTGGACGTGCTATCGGCCGAAAATCCGGACAGTGTTAATTTTCCAGTGAGCGATCCGACGCCGGAAACTCACAACGCTGGTTTCCCATCCTCGTTCGTTCGTTTCTTCTCTTCTCTCTTCCATCTGCTTATTTTTTTTGAGCTTTTTGTAGGTTTTGTACTTTTCTGGCGGTTTGACGAAGGAGCGCGAAGCCGCGGCAACGAATCGAGAGGCTCGAGGACAGAGCGACGCGGAAACGAGGAAAGAGAAGAGAAATTATTTTGAGGGCTGGACTCTCCAGGCTTTTCAAACTGCTGCGTGTTTCTCGAGCATGAACGAGTCACAAAATACTCTATAGAATATAGAAATTAGTGTATATATGTGGTATCGAACGTAGAGAGACAGACGTAAAATTGGGGGAGAAATGGCGGACCGGTGTGGTGTGTAGCGGCCAGCCGCTCGTATACGCTTCGCCAGAATTATTGTTGATTAAAGGCATTGTCGAGCGT
The DNA here is from genome assembly GCA_030522525.1 of Campopleginae sp. 14b. Lineage (NCBI taxonomy): Eukaryota > Metazoa > Arthropoda > Insecta > Hymenoptera > Ichneumonidae > Campopleginae sp. 14b. The sequence continues at coordinate 92,338 of JAPYYS010001204.1, forward strand.
GCTCTCGCTCTCGCGTTCTATCCCAAAAGGCTCTTGCCCCTGTCCGGAACTCTATCGCTTTCTGTTATATCCCCTTTTCTCTTCTCTCTCCTTCATCTCTTTCCCTCTCTCGCACTTTTGCTATTTACCCGCTTTCGCGATTATCCCTTGGTCCACCGAGTTCGCGGTCTCGCTCCCTCCACGACGACGCGATCCAGTCGATGAAATTGCATTTAGTGGTTCCAAGCCCAATTCACCGGGGAGAACCGACTCCAACATATATCGCTTCAAATAAATAAATATATACCGAGCTATTTTATCAACTGCCCGGTTCCCACAAATGTTGCATATTCTATACTATTCGAAGCTCCTAGTCCTCGATCGAGTTTCCCCTTAATTATTATTTATAAATCAAAAAAAAAGGCGACGCGCCTTTCGCAGTCATTTCATTTTTTTTTATTCCCGACAGACGCACGGACTCGGGATTCTCGATAAATCTTCCAAGGGCATTCTCCTTGGACTATAAAAAATCATGACATTCAAGTTCGCAACCTTGGGTCCCAACGAAAAAATGCGTTTTTCTATTAATCGTTTCATTCAATTTCAATAATCACGACCATTTTTGTACCGATTTTGTCTCTTGATCCTAAAAAAAATGCTTTTGTCGAGCTCTGCTCGAGAAAAAAGTGAATTTCGTTGCATTTCGACGTTGCAATATTGAAAATCGTAAAAAACGTTGATTTTCGGATTGCCTGTGTGTCCGATCGAGCCACAATCCTTCATTTTCATTCTGTACGTCGTAGTTGCTTTTTGCATACATCGTAAGTGTATGTCGATTGGTATGTATATCCGGCGAGGGGTGAAAGACCTCATGTTCGTACGCTGCTGCGAAGGTAAAATTGGAAGAAACCATCACCCAGATCGTACGTATGCGTTTGTTGCTGACCAGCCCGCCGTCACGACCACCACCAACCCCTGACAGCTTTCAATTTCACGGGTTGAGCACTTTCGCCTGGCGCGCGCGTACCCAGACATACGTGGACGACGTTAGTGAACTCTCTCTCTCTCTCTCTCTCTCTCTAACTCGAGGGGCTCGTCCGCGAGTGTGCGGTTTATGTTGAATATGTATATGGATATATCGATATAATATATGCATGTATGTTTATATATCGCTTTAGTACATAACTTATGCCTTGGTGCAACGGTTATGTGGGTATACTAAAGGGAAGTAGAACGTTTCAGGGCAAAGGATACGAGAAATTTTAAGCTTCTCTAGAATATTACAGAATTCTGTTAATTAGCTGAAAGGCTTGGCAATAAAATAACGTGTAGTTGTATAAAATTCATTCGAGACTTGTGAATCCGTTCGGCGAGTTGAATTTCTTCCTCCGAAAGCCGAGAAATATATTTTTAATTCTTTGTATTTATTGGGCGCAAAAAACCGGGGATGAGAAGATGTAAAACTTGTTGAATTGTAGGGGGAGCCTCGTTGGCGATAAAATAGCTGCAGGGCTGAGAAATTAAATTTGGAAATTTGATGCTCGTGTTTTTGTTGGCTTGGAATTACATTTTTGTGACAAAAAAATAGGAGATTTATTTTTTTTTTGTGGTGAATGAAGAAATAAAATGAAACAATGCGCGGGGCTCGTGTGTTGAGTGTTTGAAAAGGGACGCGGTGATAAAACTGCAGCGGTGAGAAATCGAATTGAAAAATTAATTCATCGCGTTTCAGCCCTCTGCGAAGAATTAATTTCTCGTGATTGAAGGCCGAGAGCTCGTGTTTTTTTTTTTTTTTTTTTTTTTTCATTTTATTCTTTCTTTTTTCCCGAGAAATAGGAGATGAAATTTCTGTTTTTTTTTTTATCGTTGGATTTTTCACGGTCCCCGGAGTAACCGCGGAACACGATTCCGCCACCCTTTATAAAAGCACGCACGAAATATAGATACAGAGGGCTCTCTCGAGTGCTACGCGTACTTTACGCTCGCCGGGCGGCACTTCTCCTCTTTATCCTCCTTCGCCCTTTCCTTTTTATCCCCTTTCGCACGCGATATACATACTTTATTTTCGGTGGCCAGCAAAAGCAGATCATAAATCGTGTTAATGGAGCGATTCTTTAGGCCGGCTTCGGGGCAGTGTTAGGAAAAGTCCACGGCGTAAGGTCGCGATTATGGGCTACAATATTTTTTTACTTCCCTCTCAAGATTTTCATGCTCAAATAATGAAAAGAAAAGTTGAATATATATTTTTTTATCTACTGTAAATAATAAAAATGTTTCATCGCTTTTATATCCTCGAAAAAAAAGGAAAAAAAAAACAACAACAACAACAACAACAAATCGATTTCGATGCTGCGTCGAGCTGAAAAGTGAGACTTTACCGATCCGTTCTTTTTTCTTTTTTTTTTACCGAATAACCGGAGAATTATAATCGGCAAACTCCACGGTGGGGGGGGGAAAAGGGTTGGGAGCAAGTGAGCTCGAGGTATGCAAGTAGAGGTTCAGCTTATGAAGCCACAACCTCTTGGTTATGCCCGAGGCTTGGTATGCTCCATAATCGTAGGGTGGAGGCGTGTCCTGAACACGAGGCTGCTAGTATAACGGAAGTATAGCAGCAGGGGAGGGGGGAGGCTGCTGAAAATGGAGTAAGGGATGAAAAGAGAAAGAAGGACGAAGGGCGAGAGAGAGAGAGAGAGATAGAGAACGTTATAGGTGAACGTCGAGGCCAAGACGTCTGTATATCTCGGGTAACGACGTCGTTATACGACGTACACTACGTTACGATGCCGGCCGAGAGACGTTATACGCGCCAGCAAGAGCCCATCCAGCAGTCTACTGTCCTTTCTTTAACGTCCTGTTTTATTTTTTCCTTCTCCGAACGTTTTTTTCTTTCTCGATCTCTCAGCTGAGAGGTTGGCTAATACGAGAAACTGTAGAAAGAAAGCTTTCGTTACTCCGGAGATCGAGAAATGGGGGAGAGATTGCGCGGCCGAGGGACAGAGAGAAGAAAAATCGTATGAAGAAACAAAAAATGGGAATCACGTCGACCTCGTTGAGGGATTAAGCAAAAGGAATGTTACAGATAGTCCTGTAACTTTATTTTTTATTCTCCTTATTCTCCGCAGGGAAAACAAGAGAGAAACGGTTGGGCGGGGGCGGCTCTTTTGTTGTGCTCGGCTCGACTGGCAATGCCAACTATCGGTCGCGCACGTGGAAAGGGGATTTCATCACGTTTAGCTTTAACTATTTTCGGCTTAACGGCAGACCCAGGACGAATCGTTGTTTCGCTCAAATAAAATGAAGCCACTGCGCGGATTAAGCGAGCTTTTTCATGTGCTCGTCAATGTGCTCCGTTTTTTTTCATCAAATGCTTCCATCTTCTTTTTTTTCTTCCATCTTTTTCATTCTTAATCTCGGAGGTTTATCGAGAGCGACGTAAATCTGCCGCGGGGCGCCAGGCATCTTTGCTTTCTCCCTCTCTCTCTTTTCTTTTTCTTCCTGCCATTTTCACATCGTCTTATCGACCGGTCATTCGGTCGCTTCTTGCAGAAAGAGTCGCAGCTTTTCCTTACTCGAGAAAAAAATATGAGTAAAGAAACGCGTGCTCGCTCCTACTCTATACGAAAAGGAATAAAACGATTGAGAGAGAAAGAAAACAGACCCCTTTTTTCTCCTTGTCCGAGGCATTCCACTCCGATCTCGTTGTCCTTTTCGTTCTAAAAATAACGTGAGCTCAGGGATGAAAAGAAAGGAGAGAGACAGAGAGGCCAAAGAAAAGAAACGGAAAAAAACGAGAGAGAGAGAGAGAGAGAG